>MJUU01033667.1:22078-32275 GCA_002080025.1 Modiolus philippinarum | reverse complement strand
CCCCCTCGTGAAACGGGAAAGTTGAGAAAAAAATGTGGAATTTCGGGAAAGGGTCCCATATGACCTGCTATATACAGCTTCAAAAGGTTTAAGCCTGATGGAAAAAAACTCCTATTTTGTAATATATGGGTAAGGCGAGACCCAAATGATTTTCGGGACCTCTGGATTTCTCATTTGTAACTTCGGAAAATCGGATAATCCCTATTTTAAGGCCATACATTCGGAATGAAAATACCCACTTGGACCCCCTGAATACAGGCATGTTTTAACCACGGAAAATCACGATTTTCATTCCAAAATAAAACGGGATTGGAAAGTTCAGTATACATGCCTTAAATTTTCGAACACATTAATGGGCATTCTATGATTTCACGCATAGCGTCACGCTAGTTAGAAGTTTACAATGCCAGTGGTCATATTACAGCCTTCAGTGGTCAATTAGTAGATCTTGGATAAATTTTATTAAACTTTTTTTTATATTTGTTGTCCTGTTAATTTATTTGTAATATAATGAGATGGAAAATGGTCCATAATTCGCGTCTTTGATCACAAAATTCCAACAATCTATTGGCATGAACAGTTCTCCGAGAGCCCGGATCTGAAGCCCGGAGCCCAGTGAGTGGAGTCGCTAGCCCTAGGTGCTGGAGCCTGGAGCCCTATTGTTGGAGCCCGGAGCCCTTGTGTTGGAAACCGGGTCCAAATTTTAAAAAATGCAAATCCGGGACCCAGAACCCGCGTTATTCCCCAATCAATGTAATTAGTTATAAGAACTTTCTGATTTTTGTAAAAATTTTGACAGAATATTATGTGCCTACTAAGAATTAAAATTATTTTCTTGAAGGGGATTACCTTTTGCATTGAAATCTCTTCTGTAAAATGGCTGAAAAACTTTTCGGGAAAACTAAGCTATTTCTTTTTTGTCACGAGTAAATTACTCTCAAAACTCGCCATATTCACACAGTGTCTCGATGCGGTTAAAGCTGGATGCGGGGTCGGCATTGAAGTAAACGGAAAGCGGGTCGCCTTTTTTAGTGAGCACGAAAGGGATCATCGAAAATAAAAAATGCACGGGGAAACGGGAAATAATGTCGGAACCGCTTAAAGTTTACGTCGTGAACCGGGAAACGGTTGCTTTTGAAGAGTGTAAAATATTTCTAGTCCCATTAATACACTTGGTGAAAATAAAATTCCCGTGTATTGACATTATTAAACGAAAATTTCAGGCTATCGGAATGGTAATAGTTTTCTAATAAAAGAGGGGTTGGCGAGACCAGCATGATTTTTCGAGACGTCGGGATTTTCAATTTTTCAACTTACTGTAAACATATTCATTAAATACATATACAAACACAATAATATAGAACAATATAACAATACAATTAGAATTATAAAATAGGATTCGGAAACAAGTTGAAAAACTTAAATTAATCCGTTTCCGTTTTCAACTTGGAGAAATCAGATAACTCTCATTTTCAGATCACGAATTGGGAATGGAAATACCTGGCCCTTCTAAAGTGAACTGGGGGGGGGGGTCGTGTCGTGTCACCGATTTGTTCAGTACTATGAAATGTTGTTTGGACACTCTAATGATAGATTCACACCACAAAAAGAACTCTATTTTGGGGTTAAGTCGGTGCAATTTTAAATGCAACCACTGGGAAACTTCATACAGCCACGCCAAGCTTTTCCAAGCAAAAGGTTCGCTTTTCTATATAATTAGCGATTTCAACTGGTAATTGAAACTGCATGGTCAAGCTGGTATACAGTTGTCATAAATTTTCGAGATGTCGTTTCTGTGGCGATTATCCTTCATGGCAGCAGCTAAGAAATCTACAGCTGAGCCAATCGAAAGGGACGCTAATGTCGCAAACTCTCCTCAAAAGACAAAAACTACCGCACAAAAGAAAGTCAAGAAACCAAGGAAGAAGTGAAGTCAAGAGCTTATCTCTTATATATGCTGACAAAAGTCCTTCTAAGGGCTACTAAACTTCTCAACAAGAATATTTATAGTTGTTATATCAGCAATTTTCAAAGTCAAAAATAGCTTTTCCCTTTGTATAGTGTATTCTCTCTTTCTTGCTTATTCCTTTTTCCCCTTTTTTGTACTGATTTTATTTACTTATTTATTTATTTCTTCATTAATATTTTTTCAATTGGTCCTTCTCGATACAACATGGATTAATATTTCATTCTTTGTTGGATCCGGGCTCCAACACAAGGGCTCCGGGCTCGTACACTAGGACTCCGAGCCCCAGCACTAGGGATCTAGGCTCCAACAATAGGGCACCGGGCTCCAACATTATGTCTCTGAGCTCCAAACTATTGCTCCGGGTCCTACTCACTGGGCTCCGGACTTCAGCTTTGGGCTCCCAGAGAGGTGGGGTTATCCGATTTTCCGAAGTTAAAAAAAATGGGAACATTACATTAAACATATTTTATTTGCAAAAAACAAATGCAAAAGGGATTGGACACAAGTTATCTCAACATTAGAAACGTCCTCTCCCTTACAAATATATATAACAAAATACTTTACAATCAAAATGACGACTTACAATGAATAGATATATAAAAGAAGCATGTTATCTCAATTAAGATGGAAAAAAAGAAAAAAAAATTCAAAACATAAATACAAATTGGGGGACTGGAGTGGGTGTTATCAATAACACACAAAAAATGAAACCGTGATTTCGGTTAACTAAGCGCATTACTAAATCGACGACTACCTGCAATAAAAGAATGTACACTTCTAAATATTTCAGTGTTTTGTAAATCAGTAAGATTTGTGTCACCAGCTAACAGCAATTCGATAGTTATAGAATATATATGTAGCCTATTAAATAAATCAACACGACATTGTTCATAAAATGGACATTCCATAAAAAAGTGGATGGCATCTTCAACAGGATGGCCACATAAACATGCTGGACTTGAATTTATATTTACACGATACAGATCGGCATTAAGGGAACTACACATATGCCTTAATTTAGTATGTATGATATTTATTTTCCGAACACCAAAAGTAAAATACGGGGGTGGTTTGTTTGTGTGTACCTTTATTCGCTGTTTGAATATATTGATATTTCTACAGTTTCTAGTATTCACAGGAAGACTATTCCAGACTTTGGTTGTAGAAGGGAAATAAGATCGTTTTGTAATTTCTAATCTACAGAAAGGCATAATATAATTACTATTATTGCGTAAATTGTAATTTGAGTTTTCACCCACTAAAGGAGGCATTAGTTCACAAAGGTAATCAGGGGCATGTTTATTATGAATTTGATAAAATAAGTTAAGACACCTCGATCTTCTCCTATCAATAAGTTGTTCCCACCCTGTTTCGTAATAAAATAAGTTAAGACACCTCGATCTTCTCCTATCAATAAGTTGTTCCCACCCTGTTTCGTAATAAATAGATTCACTACTAGCATAGAGGGGCAGACCTGTAACAATACGCCCAGCTTCTAATTGTAATTTGTCCAATTTATCAGATTCTTGTTGGCAGCAGCCAGACCATAATTCACATGCATATTCCAGAGAGGGTCGGATAAAGGTTAAATAAATACGTGAAAGATAAGTCCTATTAAGAGTAAATTTAAGTTTTTTTAACATGTTTAGTTTTTTGCTGACTGATTCTATAATGTTTCCAATGTGGGTATGGAATTTTCCATTACAATCAAACGTTATACCTAGATGTTTATGACAAGGGACAATTTCGACCAGTTCATCTTTGAATTTGATTTCAATATCATTAGGAAATAGGTTATTTGAGAAAATCATTGCTTTTGTCTTTTGGGGATTAAAATTTACCAACCATCTTTCAGACCAATCAGAAATTATTTCCAAATCGTTGTTCATAATATCTTCTATAGTATATGGACTGCGACTGGCATATGAAAGCGAGGTGTCATCAGCAAAAAGTCTTGCTAAACTTATAAGATTATCAGCTATGTCATTTACATATAATAGGAAAAGCAATGGGCCAAGGACTGACCCTTGGGGAACACCAGCGCTTATACTCTCTAGGGGAGAATGAAAATTATTAATAAATACACTTTGTTTTCTATTTGAAATATAACTTTCGAACCATTTATAAAGTTTTCCACTTATACCATAAGCTTTTAATTTAATTAGGAGACCTGTATGCCAGACTCTAATGCTTTTGAAATATCACATAGTACAAGAGAAGTGTAACACTGGTCATCCATGGACATACATATTCTATAATAAATTTCTATCAGCTGGTGAACAGTAGAATGGCCAGGAATGAAGCCTGACTGGTATTTGTATAATAATTTGTTTGAGTGTAGAAAATTAAAAACTTCTTTAAAAACGATTCTTTCGAAAACTTTACCAACAGTTGACAAAAGCGAGATGGGTCTGTAGTTTGAGATGTTCGATTTATCGCCTGTTTTGAAAATGGGCATCACTGATGCAATTTTCCATTGAGATGGAAATTCAGATTTTTTCAAGGAGATATTGAATAAGATTGATAGTGGTATACATACAGTATCTCTTGTAATGACTTATTTCATCAAGACCTGAAGCTTTACCCAGTTTCAATATTTGTAAAATATCACGAACTTGACACGGTGCAACATGAAAAATGTCTATTGAATTTTCTGTTCTTGGTGGGAATATTGGAATTTCAGCATTGCTGCTATCTAAATTAGATATTGAACAGAAATAGCCATTTAGAAGACATGCTTTGTTATAGTCGTCAATAACTAGATCTCCATTTCCGTTCTTAAGTTGGATGATACTTGTATTCGACCCATTTAACTTGACAAGCTTTTTTATAAGAGACCAATATGATTTGGAAGAATTGGAAAAGTCGTCTAATAAATTGTTAATATTCAAATAGAACTGCTCTTTAGTAAACTTTTTAATATTATTTACATGATTTCTCTGTTTTTTATATTTGTTTAGGTCTGCGGCACGTTTGGAAAGACGGGCTTGTTTGTGAAGTCATTTCCCTTCTTAATTCGGAGTTGAACAAAACTTGATCATCAGATCGGACATTAATTTCTTTTTGAGGAATACATTCCCTTACAAATTCTAGAAATTTATTCATGAAGTTTTGGCAATTTGCATCTATATTAAAATCCATAGAAAGTATGGAATCCCAATTAAAAGAAGCTATATATTCATTGCATTTTTCAAAATCTGCATGTTTATAGTCTCATATCTTACGTTTATATGTATTTTTCGATTTCCCTGGAGCTTTAAGATAAATTAGAGTAGCTTCATAATCACTATATTTTCTATCAATTTGTATGACATGCGAATCAATGAAATCGCAATTTTCAGATAAAATAATGGGATCTAATAAAGCCGTCTTGTATAACATGTCCTGGTTGGTTCAGTTATTACATTTTTCAAACCATTTAATCTCATAATGTCAAAAATAACATGTGAATGATCGGTAAGAAGATCAACATTTACATCTCCAGTTATCAATACATAAGGGGAATACAAGAGGGCATTTTCAATAGAGTGATGGAAGTTTTCCCAAAAAGGATGATTATCACCAGATTGACGGTATAAAGCACAAAGTAGTAGTTTGTAATTAGGGAAAACTATTTCTAGTCATATTACCTCTCCGTCAAACTCTAAATCCCTACGACGTTCTGCATGGATAGAATTACTTGTGTATATAATAACACCACCGCCTGAATTGTTTCTATCTAATCTAAAAGGTTCTGTACAATAACCTTCAATAAAGATGTCATCATTGTCAACATTGTTATCCAAGTGGGTTTTGGTTAAGCATACTATATCCGCTTCATTAATGACGCTTTCAACATAATCTATTTTATTTCGCAAACTCCTTATGTTCAAATGAAAAATTGAAAGTTCACCAGTGCTTGTGGGACCTGGATTTAGTTTTCTGTCATTGCTAAGAAAAATCAATAATAAAATAACAAAGATTGAAACTGGGTTAGCCAAAAATAATTTGAAATAGAGCGAGTAACTTACCGATAAAACATACTTACTCCGAAAAAGTAATTTCAAGAATTCAAAGAATACAGATCGACCATTCAATCTAAGCAAAATCTTTTTACTTATTAGCGAATGTGTAGCAAAGTAAAAATGACCTATTGATATACAATAAGTTTGTAAATCACTACCCATTGTCAATTATATAACCACAAATGAACAAAATCGATAGGTCATTCATACAATATAACATCACCACTCCAGTCATAGCTATGTACAGTATTTGTCTCAAGTATATCAAATATCAATATCAAAAATGGGAAATTCGGAAGTCCCGAAAATCATGTGGGTCCCGTCTTCCCCCTCTATTATTAAAAATACATTTCTGGGTAGCATGAAAATTTCGTTCAATATTGTACAAAATGGGAGTTTTTTTCCATCTGGCTTATAAAACTTTTGGTGCTGTATATAGGAGATCACAATGGGGGTCCTTTCCCAAAATCTCAACTTTCCCGTTTTACGAGAGAGTGGGGGGTTTAACAAAGACTCTAAAAAAAACCCTGTTTCCCGATTCAAGGTGATTTTTTTCAGTGTTTCCCGCGTCACGTAAGCAGTATTTAGCAGATTATTTAAGTCTATTATCGCTTCCAATCATGGACGATCCCGTTCAAGTTTTCAACGCTTCACTCTCACTTAAATGGAAAGGCTTTTTAATTTCACTGCCTTAAAAGTGTCATTTTGTTGCGTCATATTTCAAGTTGTCTTTGAAATACACAATAATATACATGATGTCCATATAAAGTCCCGTTCGTGGACGAATCTGCTGGTTGATGAAAAGCTGTCACAGAAACACTCGCGCCATCTGTTGTCATAATTCAATCATACGCGTTTTTTCCGCCACGTTTATTTTAAGCACATAAAAACAAAAATTGCATGAAAATACAAAGACAAAAGTTAAATATAAAAGAAAGAATGTTGCACAATGAATACTTACTTTGACCACTTCTCTTTCAAATGATAAAACATGAAATTTTTCGAAATTATCACGGTAGATATAATGTCGTGAAAGAAGAATTTAGAACTTAATGAACAAAGCATGGAAATGGGAACATTTAAAGAAAGAACATAGAATATAACAAATTGAGTTTTTAGAAACAATAATATAAAATATAAAAACTGCAGAAGTACGGATGAAATAGGAACATTGAAAGAAAGAATATAAAATATGATAAATTGATATTATAGAATCTACAATATAGAATATAGAAAATGCAGAACTATGGATAAGGAAAGTGAAAACAATAAAAAGAGAAGATAAAATTTACAGCATAGAATTTCTCTGGTGGCGGAAATACCCCTCCATAGACTTGTAGACCCCAAGATACTTCAATACAATACATGTATGTATTTAAAATCTTGAGAAAAGGACTTGAATGTGAAACTTTGTCGCAATTTTTATGAAGTCATTGAACCAGGAAGACAAGGTCAAGGACAGTTGATGTTGGAAAATTGAAACTCGGCTATCTGAAGACAAACGATGTTGTATATAAGTGATATACTTTAGCCACCTATGAAAAAAAATGTTGTATATAAGTGATAAACTTTAAAACTATAAACGTAAGGGACCGACCATTTAACTTGAAAGAGGGGGGCTATGGTTTTTTTCTAAAAAAATATTTTGGATCTGATTTTATGTGAAAAAAATATTTTTGCTGCCAAAATGATGAAAAAAAAATTTCTGAATGAGGCTTTCTGCCCCAAAAAAATAATGTTAATTTTGAAAAAAATATTTTGTTGATACGCGTGCAAAAAATAAATAATTTGTCCAGAAAAAAAACACAAACCATAACCCCCCCCCCTTTTCAGGTTAAATGGTCGGTCCCTAATAAATATCCTTACGGTTTTAAAAAAATTAACGCCACAGTCGTTGCTCAAAATTAATACATGTGTCTCACATTTAGAAACTTTCGTCGAAGGCGATACTAATAGTATGGAAAAAAGGTATTGTCGAAATACAGGAATGTAACACGTGTTATTGACAACTTTGAGAACATTCGAATGTTCGAATTCAGAGGACAAGAGTTCCAACAGAATATAGGGAAACCTGTTCTGACTAAGTATGTGTTATTCATTCCATTATTCGTAAAAAGCCAGGTCAATTTAAAATTGATCCATTTCGAGTTTCCGTAGTTACGCCCCCTGATTAGAAATAAGCGGCTTTTGAGGGCTATTTTTAACATAGAATATAACGGGAGGGTTGCAGAAAAAAATGCTATAACTTCGGTTTGAAGAAAGTTTGGGTATGATGTTGATACAACCCCAGGGTACAATCCAACATACTTCTCATGACACTCACCTTTACAGGTAAGCTACAGGTAAATGTTAATTGCATGTGGAGATAACAGATGTGACGGTGACTTAATAAACATCTGTGAGATAGCCACAAAAGTAGTAAAAAAAATAGTCAAGGGTTAATATTTTACAAACTATTAATACATTATAGTGTCTAAAAAGTGAAAAAAATAAACCAGTAGGGAAATACACAACAAAAAGACAATAAGATTAGTGAGAATGAGTGAAAAGGACGATTGGACCTGGTTCTTAAAAACATACAAAATGCAATGCATAAAAAGCAAACCAAAAATAAAAAAATCATACGAAGAATTAAGAGAATACAAACATACAAAACCAAAAAAAATATTGATAAATTAAAACTAATATATACATAAGATGAATAGCAAAGCACCAATACACACCAACGAACATTCTATAAATAAATATTTAAAATGATGGAAAACGTTTTATTTATAAAGAATTTTCAAAAAGTGTAAAATTATGAAACCAGTGTAGTAAACATATAACCCGAATTTTATAAACCACAGAATCTATTCCAAAGCAATACACACAAAGGTTAGCTGCATGACAAAAAGGGACACAAATGAACACAAACAACACTGATGCACTCAAAAAGGTATCCAAAAGGTATGTTTAAATCTTTAGAAACAACGGCAGTAGAATACCGAAGGAACAAGGGAGTGAAATTTACAAAAATCGAAGTCCAAAGGCATGGCTCCAATCTTTAGAAACATATACTTTATAGTTTTTACAAAATGATTTGAAAAGTTTGTGTCTTTTGCGTGAAAGCAATACACAAGAATGCAAAACCGGTCAAAATTCAGGGAAAAATTACAATTTCTCAAGAGTGTCACGCTTTTATAAATTTTTAACATATGAATAAAAATCATCTTTTGTGTATTGTTTTGTTTTTCTTGTTAAAAAATGTGACTCTTTGGCAGTTTACCAAAGTTTGCTAGCTTCTGCATGGTATATCCTGCATTTTATATCGTGTCAACAACCTATGATGTGTATTGGTTAGAGACATGGTTATTTGCTCGAAATCGGGTTAAATTTATCACCATTTGATAATTTTACCCTTTTTGAACTATCGTTTATTTGAAACTGCTTTTTAGCTCACCTGGCTATGCCAGGGGGAGCTTTTGCCATCACTTGACGTCCGTCTTCCGTCCGTCCGTCCGTCGTCCGTCCGTCGTTAGCTCACTTTCAGAAATGTTCTCCTCTGAAACCACTGGGTCAAATGGAACCAAACTTTAACTGAATCATCACTAGGGTATCTAGTTTCAAATTTATTATTTTGTATGTCTTAGGTCAAACAACATGGCTACCGTTACTAAAAATAGAACATAGGGGTAAATTACAGTTTTTGGCAAATAACTCAAAAACCGTTACAGATATCAAAAATCTGACCAAGTAAAAATGATCAGCATGAGAAGATCTACCCATGCTGAAATTTTGAAGAAAATCTGACAACCCGTCTAAGAGTTATTGCCCCTTTTCCGTAAAATTTTCAAAATTTTGATGTTTTTTATTTTTTATTGAAAAAACTATAACAGATAGAGGTTAAGTTTAAATTGCAAAAATGTTCAGCATGTTAAGATCTACCCACATGGATATTTTGAAGAAAATCCAAGTACCTATATATGAGTTGTGGTCCTTTATTGGTCAAATTTTTCGTGATTTTTTACTTTATGTCCTATATTTCAAAAACGCTTTGAGATAGAGGTCAAGTTTACAATGCAAAAATGTTCAGCATGTTAAGGACTATATTCTATTGAACACATTCAAGTTTTCCAACCGCTTCAAAGACGGCCGCCAGCGGGGAACTTAGTTTACCATTTGACCTAATGGGAAAATCCATACAAAGAACTTCTTCTTGAGAACCACTGAATGGATTTGAAC
>MJUU01033666.1:42991-88149 GCA_002080025.1 Modiolus philippinarum | reverse complement strand
TTAGGTTTTAAAATTGACATAAATTTAGATTATAGTAATTGAAGAAAGTGTACACATGAGATATTATCTCATGTACAAGTACACCATATCTAAGACAAATAAAGAGCATACATCTCTACCAAGGGGAATTGTTTTACCAACTCCACTCTGCAATAAAAGACGAACTCCTGAATGAAATACTTTACGAAAGGATATGGAGTAAATGAACATGAGACCATAACACAAATGTAAACTCCAACTGCAATAATTTTTATGAGCTGTAAAATGCATAAAACCAAACGAAATCCGAATAGTATGAAATATCAAATATAGCTAAGGACAAAACTACGATGGAGGGAGTTAATCCTTAGGTTTTAGAGTATAGATACATTTATTAATCTGCAGACATTAGAATAAAATTATACTTCAAGATGAAAACACTAATAAAAGCGTTGTTCCATTGCTTAGTTCTACCATGTATTTGTAGAGACTTTGTCTCATTTGCAATAACTCCATATCCCTTCATTGTAACACATTGCAATGAACATCTTCAAGAATATTTCATACATCAATTAATTTAAACTTTTACATGATTCGGTTGTCAAGTTCGAACTGTTGATTGATCAATTTCTGAGTAAGCTGGAGGCGGACCAAGTCGAATTTCGTCATAAGTCGGTAGAATTGTTCCTGTATTTACCACTCCACTAAGTTCAGAGTCAAACTCGTTGCTCTGAAAATTCGTCCGTGAAACATTACTCGACATACTCTCAAAACTAGTGTATATATTATGTGTCCTCGTTGAATTTGTAGCAGAAGGACTTTGATTTGCTGCAATGTCTTGTCTTGCCATTCGTTCTTGTCTTTGCCTCATTCTGGATAAACGCTTTTTGTTCATACGTATATTGATACACACAATTATTACAATTAATGTTAAAAGGATAACCAGTGAAGCTAGGGACCAAAATGCCCAAGATACCCTGCAAAGAAAAAACACAAAATGCAAAGTTACCTTTAATCAAGCAAGCAAGCAACCTTGCGTCTGACTTAATTACTCCTCTATTTGGTTATCTTTTTTTTTTTTTGCTTAATAACAAATTGAATTTTGAATCATAATAATCTTGAAATTTGTTTTTTTAATTGATTGGTTGTTTCAAATTGTCGTAATTATATTTTGAGTAAGCGATGTCTAATGGGAACATACACGATTTTTTTTTCTGTCACTGAAATGGTATATGTAAAAGGGATATCAAAAGTTTAAGTTCGCATTAACAAGTAACAGCAGCATTTTTTATTAAATATGTACAAAAAAGTCCAAAGTTTTTTTGTTTTTGTTTTTTTTTTCCACAATGGGCTTGTCAGGAAGTTGTATTGTCTACAAAAACATTATTTCTTATTTGTTTGCAGCTATGAAGGTTCAAACTTTATTGTTATATGGTGTTTTTTCTTTTTTTTTTATAAATACCTACCATAGACCGTTACATTTATATAAATTAATTGTGTAAATTGTGTAAATACAGTTCCACGACTGAAACTTTCCAAAGTACAGCTACCGGTGATATTTTCAAAATCTTTTGACAATTATCATGTAAATCGCCCAATGTCATCTATCTGGTTACATGTTCTGTCTGTAAAGAATAATATGTTGGTGAGACAAGAAATGCGCTAAATCTTCGCTTAAACTTGCATCGTAACCATATCGAAAACAAAGATCAGAACCAGGCCACTGCAATCCATTTTAATACTCCGAATCACAACTGGCAAAATATGCAAGTCATCGCAATTGATCAAAATTAATCATGGAATTTAAACCAGAGAAGATCCAAAGAAAGCTATTGGATTGATCGTTTAAAACCCAGTCGTAACATCAGGGCTATAGATCAATAAATGCATATGATCCCAGCGTTAAAAAAAGAAAATATTGCAGTAAATACACTAGCAAATATTTTTTTCACATCACTATAATTGAGGTCACGCCTTCAGTCCCCGACATGTAGTTTACCCATTTAATTAAGTTTTGAAGTGTAGTTTTTTTGTAAATAGTTTATTGTTTTATTATATATGTTGTTGTTTTGAAAAAGACTCGGATAGAGTTGAAATATAAACAGAACTTATACTAGTGCTATTCACTTTGTTCATACTGAAAGTTTATGAATTAACCACATTGAATTTAGCTTTTCTGTCCAGAACTTTTTTTGATATCTAAATATCTATATTAATTTTCAGACCACATTCAGAAAAAAGAAACATCACAGGCCACTGCATTACATTTCAATTCCATTGGTCATAACTAGAAACATATGCAAGTAATACCAATTGACCAAAATCGATCGTGGACAGACAAACAGAGGCAGGGTAAAGAAAAGTTCTTGATAGAAAAGCTGAAATAAGGTTTGAATATAGAAATTATAGTTTTGCTAAAAATCCTGCCCTTACCCATTTTTTGTTCTATCTTTCTTGAAGTTATTCACTTGTTTTCGTTCTGACATGACTGAAATTACCAAACCATGGACCTACAAGCAAAATTTAACCACAGGACGCACGTACGTACGGATGTACGAACGGACAAGGATAAATCTATATGCCTCTTTCATTTTCGTAACGGGGCATAATAATAGTTTAAATTTTGTGGACATATTAAAATTGACATTTCTACTCTTTTGAATGTAGAAAATAGTTTTCGGAGAACCTACTTTTATCTGTCCATTCTCAAAAATAGTGCAAACACCAGTTAATACATATTTAAACTTCAGCACTACATTTTGAACCCGGTTGTGCCAATTTTTATTTAAAAGAAGCATAATACTTACGAATTATCCCAGTCAACCATAGCCTGTAATCTGTTTTGATCGATGTTAGAAAAAACAAAATCATCAGATTTCTGTTACTTGTAAACGAAGAAATTTACATTCCTCTTTGCTTCTGGCAAAATGCATGGTCCTGAACACTACAGCAGAGAGAAATAAGTGTTACTTAAGTCGGGTGTCTAATTCAAAGACGGAAGTATATTATTTACAAATAGAATAGATATAACATTATACGTCTATGTAAATTTAATGATCAGGAACGGTAGATAATTGCCACATTACCGAAGGTTCATAAAAATGTAGAACCCCGATCAGTACAACAAAATCATGAATATCATACATTGTTATAATAACATTTGTAGAAGAAAACATTATTAAAAACATTAAGATTTGAAAGAATACTTTCAAATTCGAAAGAATAATAAATCTCTTTTAGACCAGGGGCTTTTACTAGTATGCTGTTGAAAATATGTTCTGACACCCAAGTCGTATATTTAGGTAAAACGTCAACGTCAGAATAGAAACTGATTTTCCCAGGATATTTTTAAGTGTTCGGACCAGAAACGGTATCAAAAAACTTGATTTTTGTCATGAGTGCGCCACATATAGAGGTACGCGAGCATAGAGCCCTTACTATCTTTTCAGATAACAAAATACCGAAACCTCTCCTTTTATTTGGGCTAATAGCCACTGTTTATGCATGTATTGTTTTGAATTCTCGTTGGGGTACCCGTGAATCAATTAAAAACGTTTTGCACTTGTTGAATAATTATTTACTGGCTTAGCAAATTTTCAAATAATGTGATTACTACAAATAAACAACGAGGGAGTCTGATAATCAAATAATCATTGAAAGACACCTGATAGTAAAATATTAACCAATAACCCGGTCCCTCAATATATTCATGTAAGGATGAAAACCATAAGAAGGCTTATTGTTACATTTGGACGATATCAAAGAACACCATAAAGATAAGTATACAACTTTCTTGTTTGTCATTGAAGGAAAAAAAGAGTTATTTACCTGAATTTCTCATTCTACACTTTTGCATTAGTTTTAAATTATATGTCCTAGTATTTAAACCTTAAAGTTGACATATTATAAATAAAAATCGTGTCTGCAAACATATATAACAAAGTATTTTAAAGTTCTTCTTTTATGAAGTATAATCTTTACGTTTTGCTTCAATGAAATTTAAACAATTTCTAAATTTAACTTTAGATACAGAAAGCGTGAATTTAAAATGCATTTAAATTTTGTTTTGTTGTTGAAACATGGCATACAACTTTATGGTTTACAACCTCTCGAAGACAAAATTATAAACTTTGTTTTTTTTTCCAAAAGGAAGAGAACGGACTGAAACATAAAATAAACATATAATCTTTTTCATCCCAAAATACGTTCGTAAGATACTGTTACCAGACAACTTATACGTTGTCTGATTCCAGATATAGTAACACATTATCTCCGTCCAACTCAGTCCATGGTAGTAATAATTCACTATATAATTGCCTGTAGCAGTGTGTATCAATTTCTTCAAGGAATCTTGCATGTATTTTAAATCGTCCTTGTAGTTGACACTTATCAAAGATTGATGCAGGGCTCGCTTGCATGTTTAGTGGAAACTGAATCTCTTTGTTTCATAGCCACAAACAAGCCATAACCAAAAAAAAAGTAAAAAGTCTAATAAGCCTTCCGTCATATTAGCATATGCATAGATCAAAAATATTAGCATATGCATAGATCAAAAATAATTTTGTACACGTTTTTCTGATCAGGAATTATTTGTAGCGAATGTTCAAACAAAGCAACGAAACAGAAAGAAATGAAAACATCAATTGCTTGTGCAAAATTAAAACACATTCGTTTAACGTTTACTTCGAATTCCGTTCTAGGCACCTTCTGTGTAGACGTATGTCAATGATGTTATTTAAATTTGGTCAATCCAACAAACGTCTCAGGTTTTTTCATAAATATTGATTATTTTATATCCCGTGCAACTTGGAACAAGACTAATAATAACAAAAATCTCGACAGCGAAACATCATCGCTAGCTTTTTCCGTCTCGGTGCGAATTATTCCACTACTTATACTGTTAAAAACGACATCGATCCCTTTTTCTAGATTTGAATACTCCCATTGGTTATTTCTTCAACAATCAATGCCACGATAAATGCCTAAATAACGACTAATTGTACTATATGTACTATATGGTGTGAGGTTCCTCACTGTGTTGAAGACCATATGGTGACCCCTAGATGTTTTGTTTTTGGGTCGTTTTAACCTGGATATGGGATGTTGTCTCCTTTACATTCACCCCATTTCCTTTCTTTTTCATAACAATACTCATATCTTAGTTTTATGCATTTACAATTTCACCTTCAAGATTGTCATATACAAGTTATCTTGTGGACCGCTATGGGATATCTTTTTCCCAGATGACAACAGATCTTTCCCTCTTAAGCTTAATTTTTGTTTCCTCTACCGGATTTGACTTGATCAACACGGCGGGTGTCTTATAAGAAGCAGGAGATGCTAACTATACCGGTGCACCTGATCTCACACATGTTTTTTTTATTTGGTCCATGTTGTTCATATTTGTGTGTATGTGTGTGTGTCTTCATTTTTCTTTTCTTTACCGTATCCATGTTGTGTCTCTATTTTTTTCCTTTTTTGCTTCTGATGTTGCCATTGTCCTTGGATTATTCGTTTTGGATTGACGGTTCGGTTCTCACTTACTTTCAATTTTCAATAATGTCTGTTCTTTTATTTGAACCCATACAACATACAAATTATGTAATATAAAGCAGCAAAAACGAAATAAAGAGAAATACACAATTTTCTTAGAAACTATATTCGTACACAACGACTATCAAAGGGACCTAATTGTGTTCTCGTATCTTTTATGCCGAGAACGCAACTGATTGCTGTAAATCCTTGTATTGGACAATAAAGCTTTTTGCTATCATTGGTATTTTCTTCCAAACATCATGATGCTATATCGGTCATATTTAAAGTTTGAATCTTATTTGTGCTAAATATTGATTTTTTGTTTCCATAGAATGACATGCCCATACTGAAGAGTTAAAAAAAAAGCATAACATAAACATATGCACATCCCACACGTACATCGTTTGCGAACGTTGTTTGTCTTTTAATTTAGGAGGATCACTCATGATGTTGTTAATATCACAGTTCTATTGAAACCTATTTTAACTGATTGGACATTGAAGCCTAAATGAAATGGTAAAAAGAGATATAAAGGTCCGTCTGCTCTTAAGAGAGATACAGGACATTAAAACATTTGGCGGGAAACGGATTTCTGTGGATTTAGCCTTAGATTATTATCAAGACAATTTTTTGTCTAAAACATCTAGGAAATTATATCAAGCATTTTATAAAAAACTTGTCAGGTGTCTTAATTTGACCTATAAAAGACATTCATGGAATAAAAAATGGGGTTCCATGTGCAAATTTATTTAAAGCCATTGAAGTGGAGAAAACCAGAGGCGTTCCGAAATCTGAAACAAATTCAAAAAATGCGATAAGTTCGCCACCTTAAAGTATATATAGTTGTATATACATGTATCCGATAAACACATAATTTCTCATACCCAAACGCGATACGAATACATGCAAGATAAAATGTTGAGAAACAATTTTATTGAAAATGAAATATCTCTCCACTTTTGTCAGCATGACCAGTAGGTCACTGTCTCAGTTTACCTCAATTTTACACTTATATATTTCTACTCCTCACACTAGAAAACATTATTGTGTGATATCAAAATTTGACTAACCATATAAGATTTTTATCCATCTCAATTTCCATCAGCATATATTTGAACCCCTTTTCCTGATTACATTTTAATTAAGTATGGTTGTGTTTAATTTTACAATGATTGCCTTGCTATTGTTGTTGTGTGTGTGTGTGTGTGTGTGTGAGCTTGAACTTTTAATCAAATTAAGATTTTCTTGGAAAATAAATACATATCTCGACAAATCATACCCCCCTTTTGTAATTCCAATGAAGTCACTTGAGAAGTGGCCAGTGAAATGTCATAAAGATTGTGACAAAACATACTAATTCCATTTACTCCTACATTCCACTGAAACCGGTGAACTTACTATGAGGTATAAGCAAAGCTCATAATTGTTGAAGGGCCCATGGTAACTTTGAGATGACGAACAGCAATGAAAGCGTTATTCCATTGCTTAGTTTTATCATATGTTTGTAGAGACTTTGTCTCATATGCTTTTACTCCACGTCCTTTCATTATTTATTGCATAACAATCTCAAGTAAATAGCGCTGGTAAAGAATTACCTTATCTAATTTACCTAAATGAAAAGAAAATTGATGGTATCTCCAAGTATCATTCTTAAAGTCATTCTTGTCATTCTTTTGTCAACGAAGTCATCATACTCTGATCTTGTTAGTCTAAAATTATTGAAAAGGTTTCCAATTTTGTTTTAAATTAGTCACTGTGTAATCTGTTTAATTTAACGTTAGCACAGACAGATATCTTACTAAATGGAAAAATACTAATGTTAGAACCCAGCTTAAAAGTAACAAGCCCTCTGATGTACAAACTTATCACAAAATATCTTTACTTAACATTATTTCCAGTTGTATGGAGGAGTGTGCTTAAAACCATCATTTCTTTAGAAGTGCCTGTACCAAGTCAGGACCTTTGCGTTCGACAATTTTGCTGGTGGTTTCCATCTGAATTGTGTTTTTGCCTCATGGATTTCGGCTCTTGACATCACTGTTCGGTAATTTATTACCCCCGTTCACAGTTGTCTATTACCAAAATAAAGTGACAATAAAGGGCTACGCCTAGCACAGCATGATACGACGGCAGAATATGGACCACTAAAATTAAAACAATTGTAATTTGAAGCGAATGTGCACACAGTTAAGCGCTTGACACAGTTATTAGCTGAACATAAAGTAGGAAACATAAATATTAGCCCTTTTGATCTTTATGGCTCTGAAATTGTTTTAGTTATGCTTAACCTGTTGGCATACTTTTGACAGCTTACGTCAAAAGGAATCTAAAAAAAAGCAAAAAAAGATATCGAAATTCGATTAAAAATAAAGATTTTCCATATTTTGTAAAATTGCGATTTCGACCCCTTTGGCCCCTTTAAGCTCAGAATCGGTAAAGGTGCACAAAATCTGTTGACATACTACCAAGAGCTTACAATAAAATGAATTCTTAGAAAAAAAAATCCCCTCAATATGCAATGAAAAATAAAGATTTTACATATTCTGAAAAATTGCTTTTTTTGCTCCTTTGACCCCATATAACTCGGAAACCGCAAGAGAAACGAAAACATGTTGACATACGACTGAAAGCTTACAACAAGATGAATCTAAATAAAAAATCCCATTAAAATCCTATGATTAAAATAAAAATTAAAGGTAATCTGCACATTTGCAATTTTGGTCCCGTTTGGTCCTTTATAGCTCCGGAAGGAATTAAGTTATCAAAAATCTACTATTTAATCGCTATGTAAATTTCTCATAAAGATTCAATTGAAAAAAAACAATATCAAAATCGGATTAGAAATAAAAACAATTTTTTTTTAAATTCGCTCCTTTTGGGTCCCATTTACCTCATGAACGGTACATGCGACATGAAATCCGTTAATATAGTACTTATTGGAAATTTCCTCAAGAGCACACTGAAAGAAGTCACATCAAAATCTCATACAATGTTAATAATATAAATTCTACAGCCCAATATGTGAAAACACCCAATTTCAACCTTTATGTCTCCCTTTTGAAAACGGGAGGGGCCATACAAATAAAACAAAACAACCTCAGCCTTTCTTTTGTGCCAATAGATATTTCATTAAAATTTCAAAAGGATTGGAACTTTAATTAATCATTTGTTAATAATGGACCGAACACAAAAGTGTCTACAGACGACGACGACGACGACGACAACGATGACGACGACGACAACGACGACAGCGTCATACCATTATACGACTTCATTTTTTTTTTTTTTTTGCGGTCGTATAAAAAAACAGTCTGGACTCTGTAGTAAAGCAGAAATTTGATTATATCAATGATTTTGGGAAAGCTTTAGATGATGGAAAAGGAAATAGACTTGTTCAAAGCTTTCGACACTACTTGGCAAAAAACGAATACCACAGTTAACACAGTTGATAGATTCTTGATACCAAAAAAAAAAATCTAATGGCGAGGGTTCAAAGGTTTCAATTGTTAGAACTTACCGATTAGAGCATCAAGGAAATATATTTAAACCTTCATATTTCTTGATATATATGAATGACACTGCAATTACATGGGTTGCAGATGATGCTAGTTTATACCGTGTGATCGATAATACCGTTATCTCTCATCTATTTCACGATTTCGAAATGATGTTTTTTGCAGATAATGATTAAAGAAACATTGTTTAATAATTTGTTTTATGATTTTGATGTGTTGGTTTTAATTTAGTTTTTCAATGCAACTGTGCATTAAGAAATCTGCTTCAAAGTTAATTAGCAAGTCTTAGTGTCACAGATGTGAAATTATCTTATATTCTTTTTTCGGAATTTAAATTTCAAGAAAAAAAATATCTTTTGAACGTTGACTCTGAAATGCTTTGCACATTTCTACTAATTAGAAATTATAAATACAGTCTGTAAAAGTTAGCTCCTTAGAAAATTGTAGGGTTTCTCCATTTAGCATAATAAGCTTGAAAATTTTTCATCAACAGATGGTAATGGCACCTCATATCTTTAATTTTATCATTAAGGATATTGTAAAATTATTCATGCCCAAAGTGCCATAAATCATATATGATTACTTAAAAATTCGAAAGATTTAATTTCTTCGGGAACTCATAAAAGATCATGAACTAAAAGAAGTTAGATCCTTATAGATCTCACTTATAGATATATTTGATATTTTTCCCATTAGTAACGCATCTTTTGCTTAAATGGATCCATCAATTTTGGTAAAAGAAACAACAAAAGCCACTAGATCTACATCTTTTTGTGACTTCCATCATGAATTTGACGAAAATGGTCATCTCAGTACTAAAATTTAAATTTTAAATTTAAAAAATTTTAAATTTAAAACAAAAGGAATCATTTCATTTCAAAATTATACATGCCTCACCATGGACAGAAGTATTTCATCTTCTTCTGCTTCATTGCATGTTTCACAAATGATTCGTTACACATTTATCAAGAATTCGAAAATTCCGTCTCAAACGATCATTAAAAGCGTTCTGTAATAGATATCAATCCCTTGTGGAAAATTTGAAGTTTCGGTCCGAACAGTGATTCAAGATTAATTTTTACTTCATCTTTTTTCGAGATAACGATAGAAATATATCGAAAGAACGATTTAATTATATCGTTATAACGATATATATAACAGCGATTTAACAATGTATGGCTGATGTTCAGACGTATATATAAATAAATTATCAAGCCCAGTATAATGTCTCACGATATTATCGATTGGACAGGTATAGTATGAAGAGTTGTCACATACGTCAGACAACTATATAAAAATTAAACTTTGTGTGGCGGCATTCCTTGTCGTAAGACATCGAATCCTCTCTGCTATATACGCAGCTGATCTGCACGAGCAACTATACATCATGTACTGCGTTACCACCCTAGATTGAACCTACGAGGAGGAATCACCCGGTTACCAAAAGCTATATTTTTATATTCTAGGTAGTCGCGTGGTCTAGGACGCTGGACGTAGTGCAGGCGGTGTTGCCTTAAATGTCACAACAGTGATGGTTGGAATCCCTGAGAGGGAACTACCAATGTGCAAGTTTAACAAGTTGGGCTAATTTTCAGACGTATATATATATATATATATCGATATAATTTATTATTCATATTTTTTCTCTTTGAAGGTTCCCTATGGGCTTCCGTAGAATATTGATCCAATTGAATTCATAATGACAAGCCAACATATGTATTATATACTACGTCTAACACTTCTTTAAAACTTTGTTGTCTCAAATATGGAATATATTCATATGCCTGTCTTGGCATTCACATTCACATTCATGAAAGGGGTGGCTGGGAAAGTCATTTGAATATAATACTTTGTGTTCATAGGTCCATTTATGAAATTTTACAAAAAATCGTTTACTGGTAGCCATTTTGAAAATATCGGCCATTTTGAAAAAAAAATGGTTTTAAGCAAATCTACTCATGGTGATCCAGCTTTGTGCCAAATATGAATTGATTCTGTCCTGGCATCTCTGAGAACTCGGCCGGACAAACTTTTCCAGACCAATAACAATATGTCGTCCCGACCACTTCTGGGGCGACGCAATAATAGCAGGAATCTTGGGAATTTTTCTGCATGAATTCCTTCCTCTCATCAAGATTAATTTCTGTAAAGCAATTGCTGAGATATTGAATAAAGTAGACATTTTTACGTGTTTTGGGCGGCCATCTTGAACACGACGACCATTTTGAATTGTTTTATTTGTATAGATTCCGTGGTAATATCATATTTAACATCTCTACCAAGTTTTATGAAAATCTGTCGAGGCGTTTGTGAGATAATTGATCGGCAGTTTTTAAACGTAACCTGGCGACCATCTTAAAAATGACGCCCATTTTGAATCCGAAAATTTCATGAAAGATTAAACTCATCATAATTAAGCCTTTTTAGTCTACCTGTATTGGGTTTTATTCGTATGTTTTTTATACTATAGGGAAACGGGACATATAAAGGGGAGGTTTGGGTACCTATAAACCGGTTTAACCCTACCGCTGGCTTTTGCTAGTGCCGGTACCAAGTCCGGCTGTCCCGAGTTCCTATCGTTGTCTACGTTTGTCTTTCGTCTTATACGTGTTTTTCTTGTGTAGTTCCCCTTGCAAATTGTTGAATGTAATTATAATTTTCAGCCATTGTAGGTGTTTCCTGTTATCCATTTTTTAACATTTACATAAATTGCTTTGTTTTGTTCAAAAATATTGTTCAAACAATATATCGGCGATTAATTAAATAGAAATGAGACTATGTTATTGCGTAACAAAAATGTCAAGAGTTTTATAACCACAAAGTAGTTGGTGATCTATCGTTAAATTGTCAACTGCAATGTTCCTGACTTGGTGCAGGCATTTGAAAATTGCAGTAGTGTTCAGTAGCAATTCAACAGCAATTGCTATTGAGAGATAGTGAAAGAAATGTTCACGCCTGTTTAGATTAAAAGATGAATCGTGAATCACAGTTCTGACTGAAACTTAATTTTTTTTTCTACAATGAACTGAAATATATTAAAGAACTTTTTAATATTCGTATGAGACGGGGTTTTTTAAGCCTTTATTAATACGGTGGTCACGAGGATTACTATGCCTAATGATCAAGGCTGCATAAATAGTACTAGCTCTTGCGCAATGAATCAACTGTAAAAACATACACACCGCAAAGAAGTTTGAATATTACTTTCCATGTTACGGCATTTGAAAATTTTCAAAATTCATCCTTGTTGTCATAATTAGTAGCACTGAGATAACCATTTTTGTTGTATTTATGATTCAAATCCAAAAAAATATGTAGATCTAGTGTTTTCTGTTGTTTCCTTTATCTCACATTCTAAAGGATATATTGATTGGATCTATTTAGCTAAAGATGCCTTACTAATGAAAGAACATCATCAAATATATCTATTAATGAGACTGAAGGATCTGGTATCTTTTATTTTATGACCTTTTACGAATCCCTGAAGAAATTTAGTCTCGTAGGATTATAAGAATACGTCTGCAAGTAGAGGAGCACAATTCATGCCCATTGGTATACCATCCTGCTGTTGATAATTTAACATACCCAAATGTGACAAATATATTATCAAATACGAAAATCAAGAATATCGCTAACCTGTATGTTTTTGATCTTTTTAATCGGCTTTCGAGAGAAAAAAAAAATGTTTTAATCAACAAATCCCTTTTGAAAAATACGTTTGATTTGTTATTTTATTTTATCCCGAGGAAGCATGGTGCTGAGTGTGAAGAATTAAATATTTCCAGAGAATGCATTTCGAAAACTGAACGGGATTTCGGATAGTCTTATAAATTCTTCGAATTATTGAGTATCCACATGAAATATAGGTTACTTTGGGAATGGGTAGTCTTAATGGCTAGTCTTTGACTGCAGACAAAGTCTTATTGATTTCCATAGACAATTATTTAGATGAATATAAATAAATACGAATGCATTAGGCTAAATAATCTTCCACAAAATCTAAATTTACAGGAAACTTCGGTATTTATCAATCAATGATTGAAAAAATAAACATTTATATTGGTGGGTCAAACTCTTGCATATAATTTTGTCATATATCCCTTTGAAAATTTTGAATTTTTTAACGATCAATTAACTACCAAATTGCATTTATCTGGAAGCTATACGTATGAATATTCACATGAACTCCTCCAACACAAAGAGCAGGACATTTGGTCTGAAAAAACAGCAAAAGACCACATAAAATCTACAGAGTTATACGTGCCATAGGACATCTGATTCCCCGTTGTTTTCTTACTGTGTTACTAGGAATTGTTTGTTTTTATCACTACCTGATCAAATCTTTTAGAATCGAGCATTTTTGGTTGTATATGTATTGTATGAATTCCCTGTGACGAGAAAGCACCTGAAACGTTTTTATATCGGAAATCAAATACCGTTGTTACTTTTTAGAAAAATTTCCTGATGTCAGCCCAACCCTTATCCCTCACTAGTCCAGCCAACTGTTATTACTGGCGTTTAGTTAAAAGGACATAACTGTATTAAGATGAATTTGTCACGTAAAATATGTGATACTATTTTATGGTGCTGAATTTTTCTGTCTCGGCGAAAATATCATACCGGTGTAATAATGGAAAAATCTGGTGAATTATTAAAAGAAACCTATTGGAATTGAAATTTGAGAGCAATTTTGCCTTAGTACTACAAATCTTTCATTGACATAAATTAAAATCAAAAACAAGATCGTGCTCTGTGAAAGGTAACAGTGTAGATGATTAAAATATGTTTTATTGTGAGAACAAATTGCATGTTATACTTTTTAAACCAGTATCCAGTACACGAAGTAAATGTCAACAAGTTGACAGTAAACCATACTCAATGTGAACACTGCTTTATACTTCTCATAGTTCAAACTGATGATTGTTAAATATCTGAATTAGCAGGGGGTGGACCCACCGGAATTTCGTCATGATTTGGCAGAATTGTTCCAGAAGGTACTATTCCAGTCAATATAAAGTCAATTTCATTGTTTTGCTCATTCGTCCGAGAAAGAGTTGTTGACATCCTGTCCAGAAAAGGGACTATGTTATATGTTCTTATGGGAGTAACAACTGACGGACTTTGGTTTGTTGTGTTGTTGTGTTATTTGTTGTCTTTGCCTGATTCTAAATAGGTGCATTTTATCAATATATCTTTTGACGCATATAATTATTACACAACTCGTGATAATGAAGGCGATTCCACCTATAAACCAAATTATCCAAGATATCCTGCAACGAAAATAATAGAATGCAAATCAGTACATATGTGTTTTTAGAGACTGTGTCTTTTGGTCATATATTTATATATCTTTCAATTGCCTTAATGTATAATGTTACATATGTATTTTTTTACTTATTGTATTTTCCCCTTTTCTGTTTTTTCCTTCTGTTTATAATTTAAACTGATGATTTCGAATACCCAGCCAGTATTTTGTTGCGGTCAAAAACTTGATAATGTTATGCTATAAATGAAATATATAGGATCGATCAAGTATTAGCTCTGACGAATCGGCGCAAATGCTAATTGTTGTACTTGACATACAATGAACCAAGGAACTACTATGTGAAACCTGCAGGAACATGACCATATGTTGCAGGGATAAGGACATCGCTTAAATCAGCAAAGGATTTCTTCACTCAATAACAAGAAGAAATTAGCTGCGATTTGGGATAACATGATTTAGGTATAAAGAATAAGTCATTACCCTTTTGATGCATATTTTAGTGTACGTTTGAAAATAAGAATGATATGCATGTCACTGTTGAATCACATCTCTGCCAGTATTTATTTAGATTAAGCTTTTCACATCAATTCATTTGCTAAAAGGTTTTTTCCCCTAAACGAACTCCAAAATCGGGTTACTTTGAATTATCAGACACCCTTTAAACAAAAGATTTAGCAGGGGTTCCTCATATAAATTACTTAACACATATAGTAGAAATCCAAATATAACATGCAACAGTAAACACGTTTTTCTCAACATTATAGGTTTCTGACGTGATTTGCATGGGAACCAAATGATCCATTATCCATTTCAACTAATGCTATACCCCATTTAAAAAAAACGTTTGAGCTGGGGTTCCCCTTATTATCTTAGTATTACAAATAGCTGTTTCAAAAATTCAATTATCATCAGTTAATATGATTTTCTAAAAATTTCGATTTTCGGTATGGTTTCCATGGCCATGGTAGTATTTTGAAATTTCCAAAGCTGTGTAACTTGATCTTACGTCACACACACAACTTTCCTATGGAGTTTTACGGAGCTAGCGATAATAGTTTTTGAAATACAGCGAGATATTCAAAATGTCATTTTCCCATAAGAGTTAGTATGATACCTTCAAAAGTACCCCTAATACACCCCATTCGAAAAATTTTGTTATCATTGCACATCTAGATATATGGTGTTTTTATGCTACCAAAATTGAAACTTCTAGGTGTATTGATCTCTGAGATTTTATTGCGACGAAAATAAAGAAAGATGGAGGAAAACAAGTCATACTGTTTGCAAAGCAAAACTCAAAAGTCTCCAAAATGAACTCCCATATCGCATTTTTGAGCATCCAGAAGTTCAGGGTAGTCTTACTCTGTCAATTGTTTGTTTGGGTTTTTTGGGAGGGACTTAAGCTATGGTTATACCATAGTTTAGTTCAATTCATTATAGACATGAAAAAACAAAAGATTTCTGACACGAAGGTGTGAATTATGTTATAACATTGAGATATGCAATGTAAACCATTTTTTGTATAATCGCCAAAAGTATGCGAATTATTTTGTAAAACGATAAAAAATCATTTATATTATGATAATTGTATCTGAAAGCTTATTATTGATAGACCTGCTAACATGATGTTATGTCCTTAAAAGTTAAGCCATTTTCGGTCTTTTTAGTCCTTTAACCTTTCGTTGTATAAACTTTAATATTAACCCCTGAAAATACTGAGGCTTCATTCCGTGTATTGCACTTGATGGGTGTCCTAGATACTTGAATTTTCCTCCTATTTCAATTTGTATGGTAATTAGGACTTTTTATTATGGCTTTCCTTATAATTTTATTCTGCTGCTGCTGAAAACTATGCTCCATGGTACCGGAGTTGGCCTCTTATATCGATATTGTGGGGTATAGAATACTTCGGGTTATGGTTTTCGAAATTATTTGAATTGTTATGTTGCTAATGACAGGTTACTCCTTGAAACACGTGTACATCATAACCAAATTTACTAATCATTATGCAACTGTTGTATTTTGTAACCACTGGGTCAATGCCACTGCTGATGGACGAAATGTCACCGAGGGTATTAAGTAGCCAAGTAGTCATACTTGTCTGACATGAGAACTGTACCTTGTTTTATCGAAATTAACTGCATTTATCAAAAGTCTAACCCCTTTAAAACACTGAGGCTTCTTCGGGGAATTACACTTTATGGATGTCCTTTGTACAGCGAGATCAGAGGTTGGCCTCTGATTTCGATCTTTTTGGTAATGAGTACTTCTTTTTGACTATTTTGTATATAACGTCTTTCCATATAAACTCAATTTGAAAAAAGATTTACTGTTTATTATGCAACCTGAGACTTTGCATTTATAATATTGGGAAAAAAGATCATTCATAATTTAAGATAAAATGGATTAGCATTTTACATACTGATTCTGCACCTGAAAATATGTCTATGGTGAATAAAAGGATATGGAGTAAATGCACATGAGACAAAGTCTCTACAAATACATGGTAAAAAACAAGCAAGGAACAACGCGTTTATTGTTGTTATTCATCTTGAAGTCACCATGAGGCCTTCAACAATGAGCTCATACCTCATAGTAAGTTCAAGACGGCCCCACCGGTTTAAGCGGAATTCTTTGCTAATTGTCGAGCAACGCTACATCCTATGACTTGTAAAGAGTATTTGAAAACCTATTTTATGTATTTATCATGAAATGATGCATTGGTTCTTAAGCTTTTTAAAGGGGGTAGACCTGGGTAAGCCTTAAATTTTCCACTCGCATAATTCAAAACAATTTCGGTATTGAAACTACATGTATTCATTTCGACTTTAAGCAATTTTCAACTATTTTTACTGTTCCGTTTTCTGTCTAGTCGTCATCACAGATACCCTGTTTCCGCATATTATTTGGTCCGTTCAGGACTTGATTTTGATGTTTACAATTAGCTCTAATTAAATTTGTACTGAATATAAAATTATTTCAAATGCAAAATTCTGTAGTATAACATTTATGAAAGTAAGAATGAATAATAATAGGAAATTTAAATGGTTTGAATTGAAATACATGGATGTTTTGATCAGTATTGGCCGAAAATTTTATTCTATTTTGATCAGTATTCAACACTTCTTGTAAAAAATTGAGTGGTTTAATTTTCACCAAAAACTGAGAAGAGAAAGAAAACTAGATTATATAAGATATATAAAAATTTTAGAAAATTCTACCGCTTCATTTTTTTTTTTCGGAATTTAGAATAAAGTGTGTAAAAATCAATAAAATTGCTGACTCTATGTTTTAAATAAACCCCCCTTTCAAGAAATGGGACTTTTACAAATTTTCAGTATTTTTAGATTTCTTTGAAAAATGCAATCGTTATTAATAACTGGATGTTGGATGGTTGTTTTCATGGTTCATTTTTAAATTTCAAAATTTTAATGATACCTATCGCAATGATTCTTTTAATTTATCTATGTCTATCCCCTTAAATGAGTAAATCAGACGGTAAATACGATATTTTTCTTGTATTCAATCGCAGATAGTGGTTTTGCTTTCAAAAGGCTGTCCCTTTTATTGTTGATATATACCTGTTTCTTATTTAACTTTTTTTGTTAAATTCGTTTTGTCTTACGATGATGAAGATGTCAGAGGCGATAAAAGGTTCATACAATGGTTAAGCTGCGAATTCTATGTTATGTTCTAGTTAAGAATGCTGTCTCTTCTATATGTTTTATTTGTGCATTATAACTATATAGGAAAAAGAGAAGTTTATATCTATCTAATATTAATTAAATTAATATGATCGCCTAAATTTAATTATTCTTTTTTAAGGGTAAACATTTCAAATAGTAAGGCAACTTTCTCGTGAATATTTACTTCCTTAAGATTTTTCTAATCCATGAAATCTTCTTACAAACTATTTTGACAGGTAATATGTTATATACATTGTGATAACCAAATTATTCCATTAATTTTTTCCATACTAGAAGATTCAGCCACTTTACTGGCCGTTTCAGTTAAATTTTGACAGATTTCAAAAATAATTTGAGGTTTTTGTCGAAATTCATTGTATTCAACCTCCAGAACCTGACTTAAGCAACTGCGATTTTATTTCTCAATGTATTCACCCTTACATGTTGTAAGTACAAAATGTACGAGGGTTGTCCGTAAAGTTCGTGGACAATCTGAATAAAAATTGCTACGTAACGAGAATGTATATGAAACTAATATTTTCATTTACAATGTGTCTTAATGCATAAGTATGCAAAATATCATCGCAATCAAAGCACTGTTAATCATCTGTCTGTCAAAACAAAACAGACTAATGTTATACATTCGGAGCACAAACATGTAAAATATTGACGTTGCCTGACGTCCATATCTTTGAGTTTAACATTTTATAATGAACCAGCAATTCAACATATTCGGAATTTTGGCAGGTTTTTTTGGTCTTAATAATATTAAGGGCATTTGTTATAATTTCTTGTACGAAAAAGTTATCGATTTTGAACCACTTGCAAACTTCATTGACTGATAGTCGGAAATTATGTTCACTAACACCCTGGAACTTAAACAAGTTGAGATATACGAAAGTTTGTTAGTTTTACACATTTTATCCATTCTTTAAACTAGTTATTGTGTAAAAAAAATTTCCGTTCCACTTGAATTGTAATGCAAAACACCCTTTGCCGTGCCATTTTCTAAATATTTCGGAAATATGCTGGCAATTGAGGGCGCTTCCCGATGTCTGAGCGAAAATAGAGTCACGTCACTGCTCTGCGTTATCGAAAAACGTCAGGTTTTCTGGAATTTCTTTTTTTGCCTTGATACATTGAAACCTCTATAAATTTTTCATTTCAAATCTTTAGATGTTGAAATTTGGCAGTTTTGATGTTGAAAATAATATAAAGATTGCAATATCATTTTCATTTCACTATTCGCTGAATTCTATGAAATACCTACAAAACAATAAATTCAGACACTACGTTTGACATGGAATATTGGTGTTGCTCCGGGTCACTATTCCGGGTCTTTTTCCGAAGACATATTTGCATTTTTGCAGGCAAAATTGGATTAACTATAATATATCCAAATTCATATAAGCTTAAGGCTTACGAATATGCAAAATATAAATATATAAAACGCTGCTTTTCTTTTTATTTATCCTTGTCCACGAACTTTACGGACAACCCTGGTATACTAAACCACACAGAAATATCATCCCCTATTCGTCAGTTTACACAAAGAGTTACGTCCCTTCTTGTAACGTTTTAAAATTTTAAATAAACAAAGAAGGGGTATAAATTAAATGGAAATGAGACAAAGTTTCTACAAATACATAACTAAGCAATGGAATTACGCTTTTATTAATGTTCTTCGTGTTGAATGTATAACGAGCGAGTCATATTATAATAGAAATTTTACTTCAAATGATTTAACAAATTTATATGATAAGTATATTAAACGCATTTATAATCATGCAGACTGCAAACGCTAAAGTGAAAAAAAGATAATTGCGGGTAAACAGCACGTGATTTTCTAGCTATAGTCTGGATTGTATAACTGAATGAGTCGTTGTTCCATTGCTTATCATTACCATGTATTTGTAGAGACTTTGTCTCATTTGCATTTACTCCATATCCCTTTATTGTTAATTCAATAATCCCCTTTTACTGACGTCATAATGCATGAAGCATGCATCCGAGTTCGGGGTGATCTTGGTTGCAAAGATTTACACATTTATGGTGTGTTTTCGTTCATTTTTTTCTTTCAAATGCAATCGATTTTCAATTTAATTGCAGTAAATGACAAATAAAAAAAATAAAATCTTGCACTGCGAAAGCAATGGATTTTCTTGTCCGAGGTGGGAGAATATTTGAATCTGGCACCAGGGTGAGTATCAGATAGGGAAATTTCAGACACACAAGGATAAGATTTCAAGTACTGGGACAAATCTTGCTGTGTCCGAGACGCTAGAAATCTTACCATAGGTGTCTAAGTGATCTGTTCTCCTCCTCTGAACCCCCCCCCCTAAAAAAAAACAAATCACCGTAAACGAGCCATTTTCCGCTAATGTGTGGAGAAAGCGCCTGGCTCTGCTTTATTTTAGTTGCATAGATTTACGCATGTAATTTGTGTTTTCGTTCAAATTTCTCTTTCAAATGCATTCGATATTCTATATAATTGAATTAAATGGTATACTTTTCGATTTATGTAGACTAAACTGAGTATGGTGTTATGATAAAATATTGGCGGTAATAAATACGTGTAGCTTTCCTACACCCCCTGTGTTAGACAATATGAATCTAACATGAGTGGCATTGTTGTGCAAGACAAGAAAACCTTACAACCGAAGGGCAAGATTAAGGTTGTCTCTGACGAGGCTGTGCCGAGTCAGAAACTACCTAATATTGAACGCGGGTGTGTGAGATTTAACATGACAAATCTACCAGTGTTTGATTTGTTTTCTCACGTTACCAACACAGGGTCTGTTGCTCGTTTCCACATCGGACATAATTAGTCATTCATGTAACGTCCTATCAAGAGTCATGATCGATTTCTGTCGACACTGTATAATTCACAACATAATAAATTGCACAGTCATTTTCTTGGCTTACTCTTAATTTTTTTAGTTGTATACGCCGAAATAGCTGAATTCGTGACGTTAGTTTACTTACGTGAGTTATGTGCCCTTTTAAGACGTCAAAAGATATGAGCAAGGGTTTTTGAATGTCATTGGGAACTTATATGTTTCTATAAGAACACAATACGTGTTATCGGTTATTGAAATTTAACATCTTTAACACACAAATGTACGATATTTATCACTTCTGTTGCTCTAGTAATACCATCCAAACTGAAAAAAGTCATCAACGACGACGAGGACCTTTATTTCGCAGGAAAAGATCAGTATAATTTGTCGCACCCACAGGTGAGACCGAAAAATCTCACCAAGGTTTTGGTTTCATAGACAGCACTACAGGAAGGATGAGAAAGAAAAATCTTGCACCGCGAAAACAATGGATTTCCTTGTCCGATGTGGGAGAATATTCGAATTTAACACCAGGGAGGGTGCCAGATAGAAAAATCTCAGACACTCAAGGATTTCAAATATTCTGACGAAGCTTGCTGAGTCCGAGAAGCTAGAAATCTACCCGATGGCACACTTTCATTGGTGTTTGATCAATTTTCTCTACCTCGACATCCCCCAAAAATACAACAGATCACCATTGTTAACATCGGTGAGTTACTTCCTCTTTCCCGGCGTCATAATTCATGGTTCACACGTTTATTACAGGGGTTATTTTGGTGCCAAATATTTAATGATTTATTGTGTGATTTAGGTCTAATTTTGTTTTTCAATCAATACGCAATTGTATTGTATTAAATTATATACATTTCGATTCATATAGACCAAGCCTAGAATATTGTCATGAGATAATTTTTGCGGGAATAAATGCGTGTAGCTTTTTGGATTTGAAAATAAAATTTTTGTCGGCCCAGATTGCAAAATTTCGATTTGAACATTCTCGCAAATGTATTGCTCAATGTTGAATTGACGCCGAGCTATAAATTTGTCTCCAAAACTCAATTTGTATTAAATGAAACAATACTTGTGATTGTAAATATGAATTTACTATTTTGAATAAATAAATAAATAATTTGTAAAATACACTAAATTAAATCATCAATCACATATAATATACTTAATGTGTGTGTGTGCAGTTTACCTGAATATTATAAATGAAATACTCCAGCAATGACAAGAAATGAATCAACAGGTCAGGAAAAATCAATAACAGCTGATTTCCATTGCACTACTTTTGAAACTGACTATAGAATGACATGTTCGACAGTTTTTTTTTTTTCGATTTAAACTATATCGATTTTTTTTCATTCTTTTTTTGAAAACTCCCCCCCCCCTCCCCCTCCCTGCAAGAAGAATCTCTTTCGATCAGACTCGGCAGCGAATTCAGTCGTTTCACATTAAGTCATCTTCTGCACGATTTTATTTTTCAAAAAGATGTCCAAAATCTTCGTTAACCAAGGGTTACGACCCGCTCCCTCTTCTTCTGAGTAGTCCCTTTAGATTCGCAAATTTAGAATTTTTTAAATAAAGGGCTACGCTAAGCGCAGCATGATACCACCGCAGCATGTCGACCACTGAAATTTGAACAAGTGTAAACTAGAATGAATGTGGACACAGTAATTTGTTGGACACAATAAGGACATTGACACATGAATTAACTGGTCATAAACTAGTGAAAATCAAAATTAGCCCTTTTAATCCCTTATTTACAGGATATCCGAAGCGCTAAGCAAAATCTATAGACTACCAACTAAACGCTTACATCCAGAGAAATCAAAGGAAAAAACTCAGATTGAAATCCAATGAAAAATAAAGATTTTACATATTTTGAAATATTGCAATTTGACCCCTTTGACCCCTTATAGCTTGGAAAATGTAAAAGCAACGCAAAATCTATTGCCATACTACTGCAAGCTAACAATGAGAATAATCCAAAGAAAAAAATCCCATCATAATCTGATGCAAAATAAAGTTTTCACATGTTTCTAATAATTGTAATTTTGGCCCTTTTAACCCTTATAGCTCGGAAATGATAATAGCTACGCCAAAAACTTTGCATATTGCTGAAAGCTTACAATGAAAGGAATCCAAAGAAAAAATTCCATCAAAATATGATGAATAGTAAAGATTTCACATATTTCTGATAATTGCAATTTTGGCCCCTTAGACTCTTTATAGCCTGGTAACTGTAAGAGCTATGTCAAATCTGTTGGAATACTACTAAAAGCTTGCAATGAGGGGAATCCAATGCAAAAAGTCCCATCAAAATCTGATGTAAAATAAAGATTTCACATATTTCTAAAAATTGCAATTTTGGCCTCTTTGACCCCTTAAAGCTCGGAAACAGTAAGAGCTGTGCCAAATATGTTGACATATTACTGAAAGCCTACAATGAGAGGAATCTACCATTGAAATCAGAAGAAAAATAAAAATTTTAGTAAACCCGTTTGTTCCCCTCATAGCTTGGAAAGGATACAAGTTATACAAAATCTGATCGTGCAAGGCAATGTTAATTTGTCATAAGGAATCCATTGCAAAAAACTGCATAAAAATCGGACTTAAAAATTTTTTTTTATTTTATTTTTTTTTTTTTGAAATTCGCCCCTTTTGGTCCCATTTATCTCGTGAACGGTATATGCCACATGAAATCCGTTGAATACTACAGATTGGAAATTTCATTAGAAGTACACTGAAAGAAACTACATCAAATTCTGATAAATACTAAACATTCTACAGTCAAATATGTGAAAACACCCAGTTAAACCCTTTTTGGTCCTTAATTCTAAAACGGGATGGGCCATAAACTAAAGGAAAAAAGATTTCTCAAGAATGTGCCAAGAAACATCATACTAAAATTTGAAAACAATCCATCTACTAGAACCAAAGTTATGCTGTCCACAGACACTAAAATACCTAATGTAACCCCTTTTTGGCCACTTTTTGTCAATTTCTCTAAAACAGGCGGGGCAGGGAACGCGAAATTAAAACCCGGGCTTAAGCATGTGCCAAGAAACATTATACTAAAATTTGATAACAATCTGTCAACTACAACCAAAGTTATGCTGTCCACAGACGCCGACGCAGACGCAGACGCCGACGCAGACGCAGACGCCGACGCAAACGCTGACGCAGACGCTGACACCGACGCCAACGCCATACCATAATACGACCTCAAAACGACTTCCTCTCATGCTCCCGTAAAAATTCAGGGTGCAGAACTCTGTAAAATGAAGTAATAATTATTAACGAAGAAAGATGTCTGATCCCAAGACGGAAGTATATTATTGACAAATACAATATAGCCTAAAAAAGCCATATATGTTGAATGATCAGGAACGGTAAATAATTATAGCATTCCTAAAGGCTCTCAAAATGCAGGATTCATGAACAGCTTTTTAATATCACGAATATCAGGAAGTCACATTTTTGGTAGATATTTGTAGAAAAAAATATAGTAGCTCACATAGATTTAAAAAATACTTCAGCTGTAAAATATATTTGAAACGATTTGTGCAATATTTTTGACAGGTCTAAGTTTTGTACGTACGGTAGTACAAAATGTAGGCATGCTCTAAAAAGGCAATATTTTTGACTGTTTATAAACCATGTCTATGTTTTATACATACGGTAGTACAAAATGAAGTTTGCTCTAAAAAGGCGTCATATGTTCACAAAAAAACCGTCTAGAAAGAGGGTGGTGTTGCTGAACAATCAGGGTTGTCACTTTAAGTTGATTGTCGATTCTTACTTATTTTTATAGGTTGTTTTTGGTGTCAAGTCAAACCATGAGAATTGATCGCCATTTACACAAAAGGAAGCTCGGGTAGCCTCTATACCCTGATTTTTATAATTAAGTATGGTTAGTCAGTAGTCAAGAAGGGAAATCATATAATCATATAATCACAGAAAAATACATATAATAATCAAATAATCATCAATAAATCCCCCAATCCATGTAAAAAGGCGCAACAATAAAAAAAATGTATATTGGTTAATTTTGACGATATCAATAAATTCCATACAAGTTACTTTGTTACTATGAATTATTTACCTTTTTCATTTAAAGAGAAATAGCAGTATTTTGTTGAATCTTTCATGCTATATTTATCCCCGCACTTCCGAAGAAAGTTCGGAGATAATGTTATACCCTCCGTCTGTCCTTACGTCCGTCCGTCCGTCACACTTTCTTGTGACTCAAACTCCTCCTACATTTTTGGATTTAGGGATTTAATTTTGATGTAGAATTGTTGCATATAGTCTGTAGATGCGCAATAAGCTTTCGGATTTTTGATATTGGTCTTGGTGCAAACAAGAGGCTCCATGGTGTCAATTTTAACAAAGACCAAAAGATGTGGATTTTGACACATGTGGCATGTGACGCAAACTCCTCCTACATTTTGGGATTTATGGATTAAATCTTTATGCAGAATTGTTGCATATAGTCTATAGATTTGCAATAAGCTTTTTGAATGTTGGTTCCGGTTCCAACTTTGGTAAATTTCCTGAAAATGTCAAAGGCACATATTTTTTTTTAAATTTTGCCATATTATCTTATATTCTGACAAATGTTTGGTAAGAAACAAAATTCTGAAAACTTTGGATTCTGAAAAGCAGTTCCAATTTTGGTAAATTTCCCGAAAGTCTCAAAGACCACTTATATTTTGGAATTCTACCTAGCAACCATACTTAAATTGTTTATTTAATTTAGGACAAACATTTTCATCAATTGGATTTCAAAAATATTTGATTCCAATTTTAGTAAATTTCCTGAAAGTCTCAAAGACCACTTATTTTTTGGAATTCTACCCAGCAACTGTACTTAAAATGTTTGTGTGGTTTTGGACAAACATTTTCATCAATTGGATTTCAAAAAATATTTGAAACCAGTTTTGGTAAATTTCCTTAAAGTCTCAAAGACCACTCATTTTTTTGAATTCTACCTAACAACCATACTTAAATTGTTTGTGTAGTTTAAAATAAACATTTTCATTAATTGGATTTCAAAAGTATTTAATTCCAATTTTGGTAAATTTCCTGGAAGTCTCAAAGACCACTATTTTTTTTGGAATTCTACCTAGCAACCATGCTGAAATTGTTTGTGTAGTTTAGGACAAACATTTTCATCAATTGGATTTCAAAAATATTTGATTCCAATTTCGGTAAATTTCCTGAAAGTCTCAAAGAAAACTTATTTTTTGGAATTCTACCTAGCAACCATACTTAAATTGTTTGTGTAGTTTAGGACAAACATTTTCATCACTTGGATTTCAAAAATATTTGATTCCAATTTTGGTAAATTTCCTGAAAGTCTCAAAGACCACTATTTTTGGAATTCTACTTAGCAACCATATATCCTAGAATTCTTTCAGTAACAATAACGACTATCAATTTTAAGATTTCAAAAATAATGAAAAAAATTATGCCAAAGGTGTATAACAACTGTTTTCTGTGTCAAACAGGGAGTGCGGGGATAGCTGTCGTTTCCGATAACATCTAGTTTCAAAATGTAAGTTCAACTGTAAAGTTTACAATTCATATTTGCACACCTTCATCACAAGATATCTTGAAGTTTTATTACTTTATGTTCTCCTTCAATGAAATTTAAACAATTTCTTAATTAACGTGATAAACAAAAACAGGTGAGAATGTGAAATACATTTCAGTTTAGTTTTGTGATTTTATTACTACCCTTGAAATATGTTTCACATTATCTCTAGAAGACAAAATTATGTGCCCTATCTTCTCTAGAAGACAAAATTAGATACCCTATCTTTTTCTGACAGATATAGAATGAGATGAAATGTTCAATTTCTGACTACAAATTAATTCGTTACATACTGTCAGCTTAAGGTAGTACGGGAGTTTAAAATTGCGCATCATTCTTGCGCATGTGACAAAAACTGGAATTCACTATGGGAACGTTGTCGAAACCATTTCCAATATCTTGTAATAGTTAAGTTTGATGAAATATGCCACTTTTATTGCGTAACCATGCAGAATATCGGACATTTCAGCTAACTCCGGTTCAATTAAGGGGAGATAATTTGTATAGAAATAATAGAAAAAAATGTGTTTTTCACGATTTATTCAAAAATAAGTTTGGTGACCCCCATTTTTTTTCATGGAAATTGATGGACAGTATATTAACTATTAATTTACCAATTTTTAAAAAATTCTATCCGATGTAACTAAAATAATAAAAAAATTTGTTAGAATTTGCTAATTTTCCCTATTATTTCAACCAAAATAGCAGATTTTTACATTTCATGTCTCATTCTTATATGGCCGGCGACCCCTTATTTTTATTCTATTTTTCGTATGCTCCAATAACAAAGGGTAAATCATGAAAATATCACAAAATTCTATCTGACAAAATTTTAGACCCCCGTACCACCTTAAGGCTTTTCCCGTTGTTTACAGACTGGGAATGATTCCCGATATAGACTTAAAATTTTTTCAGAGAAACTTTGTTATCGGAAACCTTACGTATACACATTGTTTAAATTATATCTCCCGAACACGGAGGTGGTTTTTATCTTAATAACTTTGAAGTTCCAACTTAAAAAAAATAGCATTGCCTTGCACAAAATATTATGCGGGTATCACTTGCATTTATTACGGAAAATTATATAATATTTACAACAATCACTTTTTGTGACTGGCCTGATGGCATAATTATATTCTCATATTCGAATAACAGATCAATTCCAAAATCTCTTTCACGTGCTAATTTTGCATTATGTCTTATAATATATTCCTCTAATTATGAATAAGGTGTAGCTAACACCATTTTTGTAGATTACTCTCAATGATTGTACAATTTCGATATCTAATTTCTTAGTATCTGCATCTCTTGCACGAGGAATCTTTTACGGATTCTATTTTGCATGAGAGACAAACTCCATTTTTTTTTGTTTTTTTTTTTCAGCTTTCATTTTTGTGAAATTATGGATTTCCTTTGTTTGGGTTCTAGTGCTGCTGATGAGGAATAAATTTCCGAAATGGCCATACAGCTCATTAAAATTATTGCAAGTGGAGTTAACATATGTGTTATGGTCTCATGTTCATTTACTCCATATTCTTTCGTAAAATATTCAAAAAGGAGATCACAACTCAAAGTAATTCAACACAGTTCCAACCACCGATTTGAGCGGAATTCTTGCTAAAATGTGGTGCAACACTAAGAATTTCCAAATTTACTTTCCAGTTTGCCATTTACAAGTTTGCATGTCTTACCAAAGGAAGGATAAGAATACAATTGGTTGCAACGTTATCAAAGCATTATCAAAAAATGCTGCCGTTTTCTCTTTGTACGTGTTTTTGTACAAATTGAATTTTAATTTGAAATAGGATTACTACTGCATTATTTGCGAGCAGTTATCATAATTATACTGCAGAATTCACCAAACAAAATATTGACACTTGCACACACCTCAAACCTTTTAAATAGATAGTTACTCATGCAACAGGTTCAAATTCAAGTTCAGTTTAAAAACAGCCTTTCTTTAAACTAAATGAGATACAAATATCCAAAAGCTGAAAAGTAAGGTCAAAGTGTCTCTTTCTCTCTAAACTTTTACTTTATACTGTCCAAAATTAACCTCATTTATCACAATTATTGGTTAGAAGCTATCGATTCATTTCTTTTACATTTTTAACTGAATGTTCAAATATTTCTAGACTATTTATCTTTAGTTTAACCCTAATGAAACCATACAATTTCCAAAAGGAACATATCTCGCCTACATAATATCAATATTTCAGTATACCGTTAAAGAAAGTTCCAAATGTCTGGAAACCCATCAATAATAATACACAATCGCAGCCAAAAATTGCATATTCATAATATACCAGAAGACCTCTATTGTAAATATTCAAAGAATCATTCTCATCAATTAACCTTGATCTCAGAATAAGCCAGATAAATGCATGTTCAAACAAGTGTATCATTTATTTAATTCCTTCATATGTTTAAGGTGAATTTATATTTAATGGCCGAAAACTACAATTACATGCCACAATCCACAGGGGAGTATGTTAGAAAAACAAATAACAGATTAGAGACAAACGTAAATTACGATGGGAACTCGAGATAGCCGGACCTGGTACCGGCACTGACAAAAGCTAGCGGTAGGGTTAAACCGGTTTATGGGTATCCAAACATCCCCTTTCTCTATCCTGTTTCCCTATAGTATAATAAACATACGAATAAAACACGATACAGGTAGGCTACTAACTTTATTACCACTATCTTGAAAAAGAAAAGAATATGAAAAAACGTTATTTAGAAAGATGGATAAAAGAGTGCTCGCCACTTAACTGCTGGCTAGCTCAAGGATCCTAGTCTGCTGGTAAAACACTGTCGCACTACGGAAGAATAACTCAAAACGTACCGAAGGATTTAGTAAAGAGTCGTCATGTATTTGAGTAGACACCCACAGTATCAGTGAGATGCCAGTATGTGTATAAAATCTTCAGGTAAGTTGAATCCAAAGCCAATTTAACGGATCGACATAGAATAAAAAGTCCTACTTTCACATATGTTCCAAGCTCTGATTTACTCAATTGGTGGTATGCCACCTTATATATATTTCATCAGACTTTTGGAACCAACCGTTTCGTAATATAAAAAATTAAAAACGACATCAAGTTTTGTTGGAAATTTACTAACATGACTTTACATATACACATCTTTTGAAGTATTTGCTAGAATATTTAAAGAATTGAAGAAAATATATTCCCTGGTTTTCCTCTTTTTTTTAAATAGACAACGACTGCCTCGCTATAGTTATAGTTTTTGCATAGAAGTTTGAGCGTTAAATGCAATAACAATTATACTGACAAATTAATATCATTTTCACAAATTTTACTTGTTTTGTAATCCAATGAAGTCAGTTGACTAATAAAAATAATTCTCATGGCATTTTTCGATATATCTATATCGACTAAAAATTACGTTTCTACCGGATTTGACTTTATTACAGGAGTTGACATGTTCAACACGGTGTCTTATAAGAAGCAGAATATGCTTACTCTACCGGTGCACCTGATCTCAACCATGTTTTTTATTGGGTCCATATGGTTCATTTTTGTATGTGTGTGCGTCTTCATTTTTCTCTTCTGTACCTTTTTCATGGTATGTATTTATAATTTGTTTCATCGTTTTTTCTATGTTGCCATTGCCCTTTGATTGTAAGTTTTAATCTGACGGTTTGATTACTTATTTGACAACAATTCATAAATTCCTGGTAAAATAATGAATGTCATGATACTTTGATAGAATAAATAGATTTGATTCTAACATTGCCGCACAGTGGAATGATTCAGAAATTCAACTTTCGTCTCCCTTAACGATGTTGAAGAAGCTCAGCGTACCAATTAAAGAAGTTTTGACTGATAGAAAATGTACAGAACAATGATAATCCCATATTGCCTTTATATTTCTGAATCGGTTCATTGTAATCTCAGGTAAATGATTCTAGTGAAGTATTGTCTGATTTCAATTCCCTCAATGAAAATAAAATTGATAGAATATCCCTCATTGTAAGCAAATGAGGATACCTTGTCATTCTGAAAGTTAACTTATACATTAGATCCTGATATTATTAACCATGGGCTATTGAAAAAGATTCTTTTTTGTTTACAAAAAAACACTTTGCTATCATTTAAACACTATAACCTTATTATATGCGTATATTCCACTAAACAATAAATATCAATTTTATGTCCGTGCATGTAAGAAGACGTATGAGCTTATTTTTTTCAATTGTTTATAGATATATGTGTTAATACTTTAACAATTTTCTGCTACAAACCTAGACAAGCAGTTTGGTTAAAGCAGTCAGTTGATAATATGAATGATTTATTGAAGCGTTAGATACAGTGAATTTTATTATTTGAGAAAAGCTTTCGACATACTTTGCATGCAGATTTGTAGCAAAGTTTTAACAGGATATCTTATTTTAATTATATCATTCGAACACGGGGATGTTTCGTTATCTCAATATTTTCCAATTTAATAATAAGAAATTCATATGCCTACAGGGTTGAAACTAAGCAGATTGAAGCAGATTTGATTTGCATGCTTGAAAGAAGATAAAGCAACATTATTTTGTCTTTGTTTTAGTGTCAATCCTATAAGCATGGTTATTTCTTAAGTTCAAATTATAGAACCTCTGTAATATGCAACTTTTGCATTATGTCTATTAGACTATGTGTGTGTGTTTGTAGTCATTTTTTAACATGATAATTTTTAGATTTGGAAAAAGTGTCTGACATGGAAAGATTTATTGTAATTGCTTGTGAAATACAGTTGTCAATGTTAACTTCAGCTGCAATTTTAGGTCACCTTCTATGCAAATGCTTGTCAAAGATTGAACAATTTCTAAAGAAAATTTCAGTATTGAATACTTGTCAATGATTGTAAAAGAGTAAGTTAGAATCGAACCGTCAGTCTAAAACGAACAATCCAAGGACAATGGCAACGTCGGAAAAACAAAGAAACAAAGACATAACATGAGCAAGGAACAGAAAAGAAAATGAAGACAAACACATATTCAAAAATTAACAACACGGACAATTTCGAAATCTAATTTTTCACTAATATCTTTCCAAATTCAAGTTATTGAAAGTATTTGGTGAATTTTACATTTTGCCAAATCCGTGATCGAATCAGCTGGAGTTAAGAAATCAAATATCAAGAAAATGATTTTGATTTTCTATCAATTTTTCTAGGGAATGTTTGAAAAGACCGAGTCACCTGATGCTAGACTATAACTTTTATATCACAGATTCATCATCGCAATGGACTTCTCTGTCCACTTGAATGATGCCACTAGTTCTGTTCTTAACAGGTACAGTCAAAATTTTGTTGACTTATATCAATCACCGTCCTGATACCACATACAAGTTCTAGAAATGTAAATGTATATTGGTTGTATGTACTTATCCTTTTTTCTAATTATGTTTAATATGAATATTTGTGGCCATTAATTGTCGAAGCAGAAGAATAAATGACCACACCACAAGGCTTTGCTTCACCACAATATCATTTGTACATTTGTAAATTGTGGTTTGAAGGCACGTTTTATCAAATGATTGTTAATCATATGTTCAAATGCATTTTCGAAACTTAATTTGTTAAAACGTGTTTTCCAATTTCATTTTACTTATTAATATGTAATACATCAAACATTCTTCAGTTGTAATCGAATCATTTGATTTTAGGAATCAACCATCCAGAAAATGATGATCTTCCTTCGCTATTACTGCGTATATATCCGTGGGGAGTGTACAGATTTGAGGACAGAATATAAACCGTATCACCGGATGCAAGACTCTTAATAACAAACCCTGTCGCAGAATCATCATCACCAGAAACTCGGTATCGGCATGAATTATTCCACTAGTAATATTATTCACAACGAGGTTAATCGCTATTTCTCCAAAAGATCCCTGGGAATCGGCGTGTCCTGCAACATATATTGTCCACGTGAATGCATTAAGACCTGCTCTAGGTGCAACGAATGTACCAGTATACTGATTATAGGCGTTTCCCATATTACTTTCCAATCTGTCATATACGATTCCATATAGTTTTCCAAATGGCGGACCTTCAAATGAGTTAGATATGTAAGCCGAGAATGCAATCTGTTGCTGCATAATCCCTGCATTTGATTAAATGCAGTAAAAGTCGTTTTTTATCATTAGTTTTATCTACAAAAGATTTCAAAAATGTTCACTTCATCAGTTTTATTCGGTAAATATTTATGATTTACTCATGGTTTTTATAACTTGTATTGAATGTAACATTCTTACGCACTTATGCTTGTAACGTTAGTTTTGATTGGATGACGTCAAACTTTTCATCGGGTAAATTCCATGATTTACCATTGATATCAAAAGCATACCAAGCTATTGTAATTAAAAATCGATTTGAAAGGTTCTATTTCAGGTTTACATAAGAATAGAGATACTCCAACTGTATCTTAATATCTTCAGGGGGTAAATTTAAGACTTTGCTGTCGCAAACATCGGTTCTTACGACTAAGTATGTTGTTTTCAAGACTTAGTATATCGCGCCAAAAACAAATTAAACTGTATCATCCCCTTTCCCATCGCCAGCGCTTTCTCGTTACCAAGGGATGCTATGGTATTTGAACGAGAGAGTATTTTGTGTCCTTTCTATGCTTTCGAAGATTCCATATAATGGTACGTTCTAGTTGCATATCTTTTCATATCAATCATAACAAAGTTATGTAACTTACCATAGGTTTACCTCCTTGGCAGATATATTTTATTATAGGGCGTTAAAAAGGTGTATGATCTCTTTATTTTGTCAGTTATGGTGTACTTGTTCATTTGAGAATTTCTCATATGAATGCACGATCAAAATTTAACATTTGGCATTCTTTTTAAAAAAAATAAACCATATTTCAGGCCATCTGTATATATATTGCCCAAATGTCAAGATTTTTCTTGCTTTATTTTATTACCATCAACTCGATGAGTGCTCTGTGATCGTTTATATGTTGTATTGTTTATTTGACCCTTTGTCGGACAACGGATTACAGTATTTGTAAGAGTACTTAGTCCGATAAGTAATGTTTGTTGACGACCGCGCATCCACGACAAAAAGGATACATAGATATGGCGTTGTTCAACAATAAGCAATGAATTCCGTTCAAACCGTTGCTAGTGGCCGTCTTGAACTTACTTTGAGGTAAGAGTATTTCCTCTTTGTTGAAAGCCTAATGGTTACTTCAAGATGAAAAAAAAACAATGAAAGCGTTGTTCGGTTTGCTTAATCTTACTATGTATTTATAGGGATTTTGTATCGTATACATTTACTTCATATCCCTTTATTTGTTCACTAGCTTTCGTACATAGATTTATTTTCATATGCGATGTTTTATTGATAGACAATAAGTATTTGCAATGAATCATAAACAGACATGAATTATCTGCCATGCTTTATTGGCGGACACAAGTTATTTTCGATGATTTATCGCCAGACATAACTAATTTGTAGATCTATAATAGATAGAAGTTAATAAAGAAAAGTTTTGATTTTCTTCCTGCAAGTTTTTACAAATTACCATGTCTCTGCTTCTGTCAGCCATCCCGGCACAAAAGTCTTCTGGTTTTGCATATTTTTCTTTCAACATCCTTATTTCTTCCATCAGCGTTTGAATAGTGTCTAGTTCATTGTTCCTGCAATTTACAATGACATCAAATCAAACGAAAATAACATTGATATAAAGATTTGCAAGTAACATTGTTCAACGTAAATTCAATATCTTTGACACACTGATTGAAGTCCATGACCTTGACTTTTTATCTTAATACAGTCCTTGTATCAGTAGCCGTTACTTTTTGACGGATTGTTGACTGATTGATGACTGATTTTTGACTGATTGATGACTGATTTTTCACTGATCGATGACGGATCCATGAATAACGGAGGTGCACGTATTTTACGGATTGTAAACGTACTTTACGGATACTGATCGCATCCGTCAATTACGCATTGTATCAATCAGTAAATCAAATATGACGGATACGTAAATATTTGAAATTTTAAGACAAAATGAATAAACATAATATCCTCGTGTGTTTCCAGGTTGTTAGATAATCTTTTTTGAATATAAAGAAACAGTTTGATTAAATTACGAATGCTGTATTTTGTTTCAATTTAAATCGTTTACATGTATTTGTTAATGAGAACTGGGTATCTAAACTGCATAATACTCCCAGTCTGCGTTTTAAACTCGATCTTTGAAAATGACCAAAACAATATTTTTTAGAAAATTTTATTCATCATATCCTTTCGAAGAAGTTTTATCATTTGCAAAACACAATTTTTAATAAATTTTAACATATTCAAGGCTTGAAAAGATAGATTTTTAGAGTGCGGTTTAAACTCTGTCTATAAAAATAACCAAAACAATTTAAATGTTTTGAAAATTTTATTCATCATATCCTTTCGAAGGAGTTTTATCTTTTGCGAAACACATCTTTAATGCATTTTAACATATTTAAGGCTTGAAAAGTTAGATTTTTAGAGTGTGGTTTAAACTCTGTCTATAAACATGACCAAAACTATTAAAATATTTTGAAAATGTTATTCATCATATCCTTTCGAAGGAGTTTTATCTTTTCCAATACACAATTTCAACAAATTTCAGCATATTGAAGTTTGAAAAGTTAGATTTAAGTGTGCGGTTAAAACTCTGTCTATAAAAATGACCAAAACAATTTAAATATTTTATTCCTCATATCCTTTCGTAGGAGTTTTATCTTTTGCAAAACACACCTTTAATGAATTTTAACATATTTAAGGCTTGAAAAGTTAGATTTTTAGTCTCCAGTTTAAACTCTGTCTATAAAAATGACCAAAACAATTTAAATATTTTTAAAATTTTATTAATCATATCCTTTCGAAGGAGTTTTATCTTTTGCGAAACACATCTTTAATGCATTTTAACATATTTAAGGCTTGAAAAGTAAGATTTTTAGAGTGCGGTTTAAACTCTGTCTATAAAAAAGACCAAAACAGTTGAAATATTTTGAAAATTTTATTCATCATATCCTTTCGAAGGAGTTTTATCTTTTGTGAAACACAATTTTAATGAATTTTAACATATTTAAGGCTTGAAAAGTTAGATTTTAGATTTTTAGTCTCCAGTTTAAACTCTGTCTATAAACATGACCAAAACTATTTAAATTTTTTGAAAATTTTATTCATCATATCCTTTCGAAGGAGTTTTATCTTTTCCGATACACAATTTCAACAAATTTCAGCATATTGAAGTTTGAAAAGTTAGATTTAAGTGTGCGGTTTATGGTAGGTTTAAACTGCCGATCTAAGCAACTCGACCGAACTCGATCTATAAATATTCATGCATATTCATCGATCGGGACACTGATCTTGAATGCTCGTGTTCGGTCTACTAACCAATTCGGGGCGATCTTACTAACTCTGCTGAACTCGAGCTGTGTTCCCGAATATTTTTGACATGTCAAAAAATATCGTGTAGAGGTCGTGTGCATTATATGTCGAGAACAGGTCGGGAATCAATCGAGGTCTGATCGAGGTAGTCGTGAAGAGGTCGAAAAGGGATCGGTCTTGATCGAGTTTCAAAATTTTAGCCGATCATACCGATTTCTACCCGACTTTAACTCATTCGCTTTTCGATTTATTCCGAGTCGCTTCTAGATGAACTCGATTAGTACTCAATCATTACTCGACCAACACGATTCTTTCTTTTTTTCTATACAAGATCTTTCCGACCATAACCCGATTTTTTCCCGACTTGTATCCGACTTTTATCGACCACTCAAGACCATACTCGGATTTAACACGACAGCATGTCATCTTTTCACAATAGCAAAACATAAGGCTTCCAATAGCCTTAGACTCTCACTAGGGCCTTACTTCAGTCTTGAAGGGAGCAATCCATTGTACTCCAATGACTATTGTGATCAAGTTTGGCTGATCATCATCTTTGATATGATGAGAATCTGCCGGATACTTTCTCAAGTGGGGACCAGCCAAGGACTCTTGATTTCAATTTTGGCCAATTGGCAAAGTAGTTTCAGAGTAGACAGTATTTGAATGGATATCTAAGGTGGGTCAAATATTAAATTATGTTCGCCGTTGTGGACATTCTTAGATTTCATGCAGACAAGATAGATACTATTTTGAAATTTGAACATTCAAGGACTATTTTGACCAATTTTGGCTGCAACGAAAATCCTTCTGGTACAATGTTTTACTTTGTCCCCTTTAGCAGTCATCTTGTATTAGCTGACGATATGACAGACACTATTTTGAAAAGGGACTATCAATTGGCAATCGTAACAAGTTTGGTCTAATTGGCTTAGGGGTTTCAGAGGTAACGTTTAAATGAGTTTTCCCATAAGATCCAAGTTTTTATCTCATTTGCTTTTTTCTCATGGACTTCGGCTCTCTGTTCGGTAATTTTGTAATTACCCCCATTTAAAACTACTAGAAAATTCCCAGTTGGCTGTTGTATTTGATTAGAAGCGGACATGACGGGTTTTGTCACATTGAACCAATCGAGGTCTCTTAAAGTCGGGGGTTTCTGGGTAGAATACATTTGAATGCAAAGTTCATGGACAATCGACACCAAATAATATCAAAACCTCAATCTCGCTTTACCAGGATTGTAGAAAAGAATATTAGATTGTGCATGATACTAGTATAATTAGAGACTGACGTGCAGAGGGCTTAAATTTAATCGACTATAGCTATGCTGGCAGATTTTGAAATTGAAACCAAAATGCACCCAATATACACACTCAAGAAACAGATTCACTAAACACATGAATTAAAGAATAAAATATTGTTTCCTCCGAGCAGGTTTGTAGTCTTATCACAAGATATGATTCAAGCTAAATTACATCAGAAAAATGCGATTTTGAACATTTGTAACATTTACTAGAAGATAAAAAATTCTCTTGAATTTGCACCGTTAAAATGTGATACCCAACGGGCAGCTGCTCGCCATTTTCACTTTCTAAAAAATCGGATTTTTCAACAAAAAGCAAGTTTAAGGCTATACATGGAAAGTACTTTTAATCTAATTACCAAAGATATCATGTGATGATATGTCTTCTGTTTTATGTATCAGATTAGTCCTACGTGTAATGACAGGAAAAACGCACAGTCGCATTCTGACGCATGTTGAGAAGGATGGCCTGCTAGTATGTTAAACATGTTAAAGCGAACATTCATTCCTCTGTAATGATGACTTTGAAGCATTTGCTATTGTATAACCCAAACTACGCGCCTTCTGTGCAGGACCTGCCTTCTCTGCTACTCTAGATCTATCACAGGTATCAACAGGACAAACTCGAGCGCACTCGACCATTTCACGATCTTCTCCCGACCAGGTCTAGTTAATCAAACACAAATCGGGCTATGATCTGGCTCAATCTGACAACGTCTGGCTGGTCGAATGATGGTCGAGCATCAGTCGTACGTGAATCGTAAAGAGATCGAGAATGGTCGAGCGTAAGTCGTGTTAAATCGGGTAAAGGTCGAGTGGACGTCCTGATCTAGCTCGATCAATGAATCTTATGACGATGATCGGGATAAAACAGCATGGTCGAATTGATCGAGGTGGTCTGATCGGCGGTGTAAACCTAGCATTACACTCTGTCTATAAAAATGACCAAAACAAATATTTTGAAAATTTTACTCCTCATATCCTTTTCGAAGGAGTTTTATCTTTTGCGAAACACAATTTTAATGAATTTTAACATATTTAAGGCTTGAAAAGTTAAATTTTTAGCGTACGGTTTAAACTCTGTCTATAGAAATGACCAAACAATTTAAATTTTTTGAAAATTTTATTCATCATATTCCTTTCGAAGATTTTTTTTATTTCATGAATCCACTGACTATACATTACAATGTAATGTATCACAATTTAAACAAATTTTTAGTATTTGAAAAGAAGGATTTCCCAGTCTTTCGTGTATGATTGCGTCAAATCATTTGTTTTGTTTTGTTTTTTGTTTTTTGTCATTCAATTATTTGCATTCCTGTTATTGTCTAACAATTAACGTTTAACCAGTTGAATAAATAATTTTATTTATTTATTTTATTTTATTTTTTTTTTTTGATTTGTCTATTTTCGACGATTGGTCAAATCAGATGTGCTTTCAAAATTTTAATGCATTCGAACAAACTGTATTATATACTGTGCAATTCCTAGGTACAAGCAGAAACATCAAGTAAATATAATATTAACCTTAACGTACGGATTAAATATACCTAGGGTGTTATAATATTTTTTTACATATATTTCAATTCTAAATTCATTTTTGTGTTGAAACGGAATTATCATTTCGCAAAATGTATTAGCTTGAAAGATGACGTAAGGCTATCAATCAGTCATTTACGGATTGGACCGATCAATCATCCATCAGTTACGTAATTTACGTATTGTATCCGTCAAATACGTGAATTACTTTTCCTATCCATCAGACTTTGACGGATTGTTGACTGATCGATCACTGATCGATGACTGATCGTTGACGGCTGACGGATCGCTTAATGATCGCTCTTTTAGTAACAGCTACTGAAGCAAGGACTGTAAAGATGATATTCAATGCACTGTCCGCGATTTTAAATTTAACACGATACTAAAGTTTTAAATTTTTAATAGGTTTTTTGGTCAGCGCAGGAGTACTTATTACAGAATTGGACTGTTCGTCGTCAACAATTATGAAATTTCTCACATCTTGTTAACAAATTTTCAAATGTTTAAAAATTCGGCAAGCCTCGTTTTCAAACATTGCAATATCTATTTAACGCGATATGAGAAATTTCAATTCAACTTACTTGTCGTTGTAGAAACTATGTTTCTTGAACACAGGTCAGAGTAATAAAAGAATTCTCAGATCAATATCTTTCTTCAATTTCTAGGTGTCAAATGTGTTCAGCTTAGAATTATAATATTCTCACAAGGGCAATTAATTGGAGTTTATATAGTATCATCTATATTGCTCTAAACAAGCCATAATCACGTCTTTCTATACAGTACAGCTGATAAAAAAATGATGGAACAAATTAATGGTTATTGAGTTAATGAAGTTTAAACAGCTATTTAGTAGAACACAGATTTTTTTATGTTCAATTAATTATACACTAAACATCAATGTACTTGTATTTACAAGACTACATTTGAAAATTCTGAAATATTTCTTCTTTTTTTCTTCTTTTTTTTCAATCAAATAGTTTAAGCATTGGTTTGACAGGAAAAAAATCAGGTTTAGTCTTGTTCTTTATTCCGAGCATATGCATACGCATTCCACAGATTTAAAGCCCACTGCGTTTTTTACTTTGGTATTAGTTGAATTTTTATCTGATATATTCGCTGTTCTATAATCTCATCACATTAATTTTGAATTTTTTTTTTTATCTTCCATTTTAACGAGATAATGAAATGTTTTAACCACACACTTGTTTTTATCTTTCTCTCACCGAGCCATTACATTTGTAATGAAATTCATTTACAAAACAGACTCGGGATCAAATGTCAGAAATAGAAGATAATAGACAAGTATAACCTTTTCAAAAAAAAGCTTGCCGCTTTTCAGCTTTCATTTAATAAAAACATTGTATATAATTGTGTAGAGGAGTTCCCAATGTCCTTATATTTTTGTAGGGTAAATATTACAGAAAGTGGATTATGTATAGGCTTTGAAATAATATCTCTCCCTCGTGCAAAAAAATGCCGTAATGATAGTGTAAACCCTATACTTTCACTATCGATAAATTCTAGACACTTGTCCTAGTCCTCCCAGTTTCTACCAACTCTCCCCAATCGATAACTGAATTAAGACTTTTAAATACCAACTCGTCCCACCACGCCCCATTAACTCGTTTCATCCTATAAAATATAACTTCGTGTTTATTAGAGGAATTCCAACAGGTGTTGTGTTAAACTGGTTTTTATACCCCGCAACACGAAGTGGCGAGGTATCATGTGATACCCCAAGCCATCTGTCCGTCCGTCCGTCTGTTGTCCGTCCGTTGTCCGAAGGTTTCCAACCGATAACTTGTGAACGAAATAACACAAAGTCATCAAACTTGGTATGCAAATTGTTTACAACAAAACTCAGGTCAAGTTCGATTTTGGGTTCAGAGGTCTAAGGGGTTCTGGAGTTATGCCCCTTGAAACTTTGAAATTTTGTGAATTTAAGGGTTCCAACTGATAACTTGTGAACGAAATAACTCAAGGTCTTTAAACTTGGTATGCAAGTTGTTTAAGACAAAACTCAGGTCAACTCTGATTTTGGGTTCAGAGGTCCAAGGGGTTCTGGAGTCATGCCCCTTGAAACTTTGAAATTTTGCGAATTTTAGGGTTTCCAACTGATAACTTGTGAACGAAATAACACAAGGTCTTTAAACTTGGTATGCAAGTTGTTTATGACAAAACTCAGGTCAAGTTTGATTTTGGGTTCAGAAGTCCAATGGGTTCCGGAGTTATGGCCCTTGAAACTTTGAAATTTTGCGAATTTTAGGGTTTCCGACTGATAACTTGTGAACGAAATAACACAAGGTCTTCAAACTTGGTATGCAAGTTGTTTATGACAATAATCAGGTCAAGTTCGATTTTGGGTTCAGAGGTCCAAGGGGTTCTGGAGTTATGCCTTTTGAAACTTTGAAATTTTGCAAATTTTAGGGTTTCGTACTTATAACTTGTGAATGAAATAACATACTGTCTTCAAACATGGTATAGAAATTGTTTACCACAAAACACAGACCAAGTATAATTTTTAGTTCAGCAATCGGTACACATGGTTGTGGAGTTATGCCCCTTTTAACTTAGAAATTTTGTGAAACGTGGCGGGGTATCATGTAATCCACTATTACTATTTTTAGAAGTTGAAATAGCGCTATTACTTTGGTTGGTTTTGGTAGATTTAGAGTTGAGGTTATGTATATGGGTATGGGTAAGATATAGGGTTAGGAACTTCGGGTTAACAGATAGGGTTAGGGTTAGAGGTAGGGTTACGGTTATGTTAAGGTATAGGGTTAGGGTTAGTGCTCTCTTACAAAAAAATGCGGTAACATTAAATCCGATGGAAAAATATTCTGTAACAAGTATCAGTTGGACATAAACTAATGTAACACACTTTATTGGGCGAATCTTCCAACACATTGATGGGGTGATATTACCAGACGCTGGTGGGGCGAGATTGATGTAAACAAAAAATGGGGCGAGTGTGCTGGGAATGATGGTGAGGTGGAGGGGCGAACTGACTTTGATTCGAAACGTTTGTCAGCATGACGATTACACACGCATACAAGAGCGTCATGCTAGCATAGCACCATTTACGAGTTAACCCGAAACTTAACGATTCAACCGAAAGTTTGACCAAAGTTAAAGCCGCTTCACGGGAGAAGCGGCAATAAAGTGTATGAAATATGGGAGCCTTATATGGTGACCCTTTTATGTCTTTTTCTATAAAGAATTTGAACATTTTTAGATAAAAGACAAAACTATAGTACAATGTTGATTACACTATCAACAAGCAAAAATTTTACAAGCAACCACTTAAAAGATTTCGATTACACATTTCCATCAGAACTCGAGATTGTCTGCAGTGTTATTTTGAAAATTTTAAGAAATCTGGCTTCAACAGCGATTTTTGTAACCTACTGATATTCCATATCTAAATATCTCTTGGTTTATATATATTCGCAAAAGTTAATTAAGTAATTCAATGAAAATACAGAAACCGTGTTGAAAATGCTTCGTAGTTCTTTTATGGAAAATATTTAAATACACAAATCACACCAATAAAAAAAAATCAGAAAACGCACCAAAGGTGCGAAAGCCAAGTTGCAAATATTTGTTATTTTCATAAGTACATCATCCGATATGCAAATAGTTGTATATAAGTATATGAATTCGTTCATTTCAATCAGAGACACTTAAAATTGAACTTTCGCAAGATGTAAATGACTTTGTCGCAATTTAGCTTAAAATTTGGGCAGGGGTTTTAATCGAGGCGATTCATATTGCTGATAGTACAAGTCAAAACATTCCAAGTCCCCTTTCAAAAAAACTTTGAGCTGGGTCCCCCTTAAGAACTTATACTTTTCTAAAAATATCAGTTTTCTAGTTTGGTATCCATGCCAACTGATAGCTCCACTATCTATGACAACTCATTTCAGACCACTATAAAAAAAAAAAATAGACAGGGGTTCCCCTTACAATCCAGGTAATACATATTGCTGAAATCAAAACATTCCAAGTCCTCCTTTAAAAAAATGGCAGGGGCTCCCCTTATCTCACTTATACATATTTATGAAATTGTGAAGAAAAATATGAAGCAGAATACTTTTTTTCAAAGATTCACTGTTCTGGTTTTGTTTCCATGGTATCTGAAAGCTCCACTTTTAATTTAGACCCATTTCAAACCCATTCAACAAACATTTTGGCAGGGGTTCCCCTCATATCCCATATACGTATTGCTGAAATAAAAACATTCCAAGTCCCCCTTTCAAAAAAAGGACAGGGATTCTCCCTATAATCTAGTTTATACATATTTCGCAAATTGTGAAGAAAAATATGTAGAATACCTTTGTTCCAAAGATTCAATGTTCTGTTTTGGTTTCCATGGCAACTGAAAGCTCCACTATCCATTACAACCCATTTCAGACCACCATTCAAAAATTAGGGTTCCCCTAATAATCAAGGTAATATGTGTTGCTGAAATCAAAATATTCCAAGTCCCCCTTCAAAAAAAATATAAGGCAGTGGCCTTATATTCTAGTTAATACATATTTCTGAAATTGTGAAGAAAAATATGTAACAGAAAACTTTGTTTCAAAGATTTAGTGTTCTAGCTCGGTTTCTATGGCAACTGAAATCTCCACTATCAATTACAACCCATTTCAGACCACCATTCAAAAAAACATTTTGGGCAGGGGTTCCCCTTATAATCAGGTAATACATATTGTTGAAATCAAAACATTTCAATTCCCCTTTCAACAAAACATGGCAGGGGGTCCCCTAATAATCTAGTTTATACATATTTCTGAAATTATGAAGAAAATATGTAGCAGAATACTTTTTTTCAAAGATTCAATGATAGTGGCAACTAATAATTTCACTATACAATTTACAACCCATTTTATACCACCATTTCAAAAAAAAAAATAGAAAAAATGGTTCAAAGACTCAAATGGCCGGGTTGCGTTTTGGTGCTTCTAGCTATAAAATGTTGATTAATTGGTTCCCTAATGGGCCTGTGTATAGAATATGTTTAAAATATATATAAAAGATAACTAAGTAAAAAAGTCTGGATAATATGAAAAAATATTGGAAATAATTCCATAAAGTCAGGTGTACATCTTCAATATATATAGAAACATTCTGTGAAGTTGATGAAAATTGTAGGAGGAGTTGATTTCACAAAATAGGTACCCTATGTTAACCATTTTGATTAAAAAAATGACTAAGTTCCAAAGTCCAATTTCCAAAATATTTCCATAAAGTCAGGTGCACATCTTCAATATATATGGAAAAATTCTGTGAAGTTTCAAAGATGTGGGTTGAGAACTGTAGGAGGAGTTGATTTCACAAAATAGGTAGCCCATTTTCCCCGCCCGCCGCCCGCCTGTCCGCCCAACATTCACCATACTATAACCCGGATTTGCACTCCGTGCAACCCGGCCAAAAATTGGACATAGGTTCCCCTTAAAATTAGGCAATTCATACTGTTGAAACCGAGTTTCAGGAAATTTACCTAAAAATTGGTATACCCAAAAAGAGGACCTTTGTATGAAAAATAAAATTTTTAGCTATTTTTGTTTTGAAAAAAATACCTTAACATGTGATTTTAGGCTTAATTTCTGATGTTTAATTTTTATTCTATTTTTAGAAGTTTTGACCTTGACCTTTGTCACACAAATCTCAAAATCGATAGGATTCCTCATCTGATCATAATCCATGTCTATGCCAAGTTTCATTTAGATATGTCAAGTGGTTCTCAAGATATTGTGCGGAAACCAAAAGTTGACGCCCGGACGCCCGGACACCCAGACACCATTCATCAAATTATAAGCCGAGTTCATCATCGTCGCAACTCGGCTAAAAATATGTAATATATAAGTTCATTCTGATAATCACGAATCGGTTTCACCCTTGTAGGGATATTCATAGTTAAAGTAAGTGGCGACGTTGCTTATACTAAAAATACCTAAGTTGCATAAAAACAGTAAATGTCGTTATGTTGTACACGTATTTCAAGGACTTACCTCTCATCAGCAGCATTTAAATCACACAATATGGAAGGCCGTAATCCAAAGTAGTCAAAAAAAGAAGTGCTCATTTCCAAAAAAATTATCAAAATAGGAAGCCAAATACAGTACCAAGGACATCTACCGACTGCAATACACGCAACGAAGCCTCAGTATTTTTAAGTGCTTTGATTTTTTTTTATAATTAAAGAACCTTAGTGAGCAAGCTCACATATCCCACGCCCCCACATTTAGGATAATCCTGCATTATCTCAAAATTATCAAAAAATTGAAATCCAAGTAGTTTGCACATCTCTTACAGATGAACAATCATCCTGTAAAATATCTTAAAACCTGTAGCAGGATTTATCCGGGCAAAATGAGTACCCTGTAAACTTCCTATCTTATAAACTGTAGGAGGAGTTATCCGGACAAATAATGTACCCTATATGCAATATAATGCATAAAAATTACAAAGTTCAACAATGTGTA
>MJUU01033666.1:23981-41705 GCA_002080025.1 Modiolus philippinarum | reverse complement strand
TAGTGGGAAAAGATTAGGACAAATTCTACACACACGTATTAGAACAGAAAGTAGTGGTCTAAATGAGCATTTATATAAGAAAAACTTAACAGATAATCCCTTTTGTTATTGTAACGAAGTCGAAACCTCTGAACATTATTTTTTGTTTTGTACTAGATATAATGTACAAAGACGTATCATGTATAACCAATTGTCTTATAATCCTATATCTATTCAAAACATCTTGTATGGTGATAGTTCTCTTTCTGATGATGAAAATTCCAAAAAAATTATTGTTATTCAAAATTTTATATTAAGCTCAAAACGATTCATGTAAAGTTTATTATATAATAAAATGTGTGGTCCATGTCTCTACGAGGTTTAATACTGCATATCTACATGTTTTCTCTGATGGTCATCATTATCATTTTCGAAATATTGTAGCCATTTCTGATTTCATTTGGGAGAGGAATTTATAAAAGTGTTTACACTTGTTTTCCAATCCCCTTTATGTATTATTATTTAAATGTGTTACTGTGTATAATATTGTTTACACTAAAGATAGCTTTTTATTTAGCAATCAGGACTAGAAGAAGGGTTAATCTTTGAGACCGTATTCAAAAATAAAAAATAATCAGTGGGATCAAAAAAAAGAGAGAGCTGAGGAAGATTTTCATATGAAGACACTCCTTAGTTTTTATCTTATAAGTTTCCGAATAAAATCGGTTGTTTGGGCAGTGATCAAAGTACTGGGATTTAGTTTATAGTCTAAGCAATGTTAAAATACTTCTTTTTGCTCAAGACATTAAATACTTTTTTTTTCTCAACACATTAAATACATTTTGTCAAAGCCAGAAACTTAATTTTTATATAGTAAGAAAAAGCTTCGTAATGATGAAAAACAAAGTAAAGAGCCTTCATTTCAGATATATTAATTTATATGTGCCATGACTGACCTTTCAGTTCTCACTAACTTTCCAATACAGTCTCAATTTATACCATTACTGGACAAAATTTCATTTTTTTAAATATTTTCATTTCAACGCGTTATTTGTCTGGAATTATTTTACATAAGCAATCATCTGATATACCATCCTAGATAAAGGGGTTAATTCCGAAAATCTTGGGGTTTTTTCTACACTTTTAGATATTGATAAGATTACTTTCCTAAATGAAGTGTTGAGAGACTTATTGTTTTTACTCACTTTTTTCTTCCGCCTCACATTTGTCCGACCATTTTATTGGAGATTAATGTTCCAATCTAACTAAACTTTACATGAAGATAGAACTCAATCCCGAAAGGTGAAGTCTTGTTTTGGAATTTTAAAGAATGCACCGGTTGTCATGGAAACAGAACAAAGGCAGAAAAATTTAAAGTGCTCAGAATTTGATGATGTTATGTAGAAAGGTAATCTAACATACTGAAAATTTGTTTCTGGTCTTCAGTACTTCAAAATGATAACCGTTGCTATGGACACGGGAAAAAGTGATCAGAATTGAATGAAACTTCACAAAAATAGTCCAACTTTTATAGAAATCATTTCTAGCATTGAATTCTGATTTGGGAGACTTTCGTATCAGCATCATGATACAGAAACACATTTTTTACATTTGTTGTTACCCACGTCCACCAGCTTCATAAATCTACTGTTATATAATACGGTTTATCTTATTTATAAGATTAACCAATTTAATAAAAGAGATATATATGACTTCTGTTAAACGTCCGCAGAACTCTTCCCATTCAGTTTAATAAAAAAAAGACTTTCCTCCACCGTCAATGATTCTGATACATCTTGGTTCGAATGTCATTGGCACTATAAAAACACATAATTTGATGGAAGACATCAAAACCGACATTTTACGGTTTAAATTAATGCTCCCTAATTGCCGAATTATTTGGGACGAACTGCTTATGAAGAGATACTGGCATAACGCTAAAAAGGGATTATGTTTGGAAAAAAACCGCAAACGAGTAAACTGTGCAATAAAGAATTTTGTACTATCAGAGGGTCAATGTGAAATTCGGCATCCAAATATTAGAGCGAAGGAAAAATCTTTATTTAGGTCTGATGGAGTCCATCTCTCGGACGTTGGTAACGACATCTATTTGAACAATATCCAAGCAGGATTAGAAACATTTCTATCTTCAAACAATGTTTCATTTCTGGCATTGTGACTGATTTGTTGGCTCTCGATGTGTCTCGGGGGGGGGGTATGAATTTGTATTGACAAACTCATTTGGCGGATCTGGCAAGATAAGGGGCACGATCCTTTCCTTAGCCATACGTCGGGTCATATTATGTTGGGACTTTCTGCGCTTTACCACTGGAAGTTGATTTAGACCATCTCATGTCGACCATGAGTGGCCGGTTCTATTCTGAACACCAGTTTGAATTTAACCTGTGGGCTAATATGTTTATTATTTTATTAATTCAATTAAATTAATTGTTTAATTTTTCACTCCAACAAAATGTAGCAACCGTGGGGTGATGGGAATATAGGTCGGTGTATTTGGAATTCGTGTCCCTCGTTCTCCTGAGATCTAAATCTAAAGATTTAACCTTGAGGAATGTGAGCATCCATTGCATACCAATGAGACACAGGCTTGTCCATTTTCAGTTTCGGCATTCTGTACCCGTATCTTTCCAGATCTTATTTTTCGGTAAACCGTGGCTGTAATTTGCCATTTATCAAATTAGTTTGTTTTTATTAAAGCCTCAGGAATATAGATTATTTAATTAATTATCTGATAACTCAAACAAGCCGATTATCAAAAGATAGTTAGATATATGTATAACAGTGATTTTATTTCAGCTCTTCTGTCAGGCCGAACAAATATAAAAGACTTAAATACATCAAAGTATTTAAAACACTCAGTATCGGATGCGATTACTATTTTCTAAGCAAAAGGCATATATATATATTTTCTGCACAAGTAACCAGGTCAAAGTCCTAGTCCTTGAAAATTCAAAAGCAAAGATTTTTCCCAAAAACTATATGGAAAATCATTGATTTTATTTTACACACTGTGATTTTTTTCACAGAGACAAAATTCTGGAAAGATGAATCTTGTATCAAATTTGAATCTCATTTTTTCAAATAACAAATTTTTCACAAAAAAATGCAAAAAATGATTAAAAATAAACATGAATTTGAAACTAATGTGCGCCTGCATATAAGACATGGTAAACAATTACTGGTTTTGTAACTTTAAGCACAATACAGATTCCGAACAAGCCTATCCTGAGAACAGCGATTCTTTGACTTATGTATCAAGCATGACGGGAAGGGACGGTTGACAGCTAATGTGAGCTCCGTCAAAAATGTAAAAAAATTGATTTATTGACATTTTTAAAGCCAAAAACTGTTGGCGGAGTGAGTATTACCAGTTTATATATTAATTTATTGTGTTATTTCCGATGCCTACCAAAGGGAAAAGGAAAAAAAGTGGTTCCACCCGGTAAAATGAATACAAATATGGCGGCCCAACAACAACAACAACAAAACATTTCACAAGTATTGACACATGCACATGATTCACTTTATAGATCGCAAGAGAGTCTTTCAATGTGCAACACCCATCAAACAGTATTATAAACCAGAGTCAAACTGGGCTCTCATCATCGAGTGCACAACCAGCTCATCATAGTACTCCTGTACCAAACTCAGCTATAAATCAGATGAGTCAATCCAACTCCTTATCACAAGTACCACCTCTGCCTCCGCCTCAGTTTATTCCTGCTCATAACCCAGTATGTCAGTTCAGTACAATTCCTACTCTGCCTCCCCTCAATTTGCTGTACCAAAAACTGATGCAGTTCCAACTGGTCCACAACTGATTATGTCAGAGGGTAATATGCATGCGCTTATGAACAATATAAGTTTGATAAATGACTGATTACAGAAATTTGATCAAATTTTTAATGAAAAGTTACCAAAGCTTGATGTGTTAGAAACAATTAATCAGAGGTTGGAAAATTTTGAAAAAACTGTGAATACCATGAGAAATGAAATAGATCAGATAAAAGGGACACAGGCAGAACATGCACGAACGCTTACAAAGGAGGAACAGCACCATCATAATATAGAAGACAGGGTACGGGAGTTGGGACGGCAAAATGAACAATTACGAATTGAAAATAATAACCTTACTGAAGATTTCTTGAAACTACAAAGCCACTCCATGAAATATAATTTAATATTTAGTGGTATTGAACAAACTGATGAAAATGAAAACACAGAAGTTGTTTTGAGAAATTTTATTTCCGATGAAATTGGTGTTGAAAATGTTCAAAATATTGATTTCCAAAATGTACACAGGTTGAGTAAAAGGCGCAATGGGAAACCAGGCAGTATTATCGCTCGTTTTACAAAAACGTGTATTGAAAGAGGTACCCAAAGCTTTACGAAATAAAAAACAATTCTCAGTTAACCAACAATTTCCAGTTGAGATTGCCAACAGATGCAGAGCACTGTATCCTGAATTAAAACGTCTTCATAGACAGGGTGTGAGAGCAAAACTTGTATATGACAAAATCTATGTAAATGGTAAACCTCATGACAACATGTCCCATCAGGAGCCCCAATATTTTGACAGTGAACCAGTTAACCGTGAAAATGAATAGGACAGTCACTCAGGCACAATCGGAGGACACGCCCCCATATCATTTGTAAATAAACTGAACTTTACATTGGTATAAAATCCAAATTATTAAATCCCGATTTTTGTGATATGATTAAAAAATATGATTTGCTTGTTTTTGTAGAATCAAAGTTGGATAACTTAGATACCATAATTTTACCTGATGGTTATTCTTATCATGCCAAGAATAGAAAAAAATGCAAAAAAAGGTCAGGTGGTATATTAGTTGTTTACAAAAATAACCTTAAAAAGTTTATAAAGTTTGTTGATAGTGATTCTGATTTTATACAGTGGGTTGAAGTTAAATCTTAATGATAATCTGTATTTGGGGTGTGTATACATTCCACCTGAAAATACAAGGTATTCATCCGAAAATGCATTTACTGAAATTGAAAATGATATTATCAATTTTTCACAAAATTCTAAGTATTTTGCACTGGCGGGTGATTTTAATTCACGAACATCAGTCAATTTAGATTACGCTATTCCTGGTGAAATGCTTATTGATGATATTTTGCATATATTTGATGATGAAATTATGGAAAATATGTTTACTTACCAAATTTTAGAAACACTTGATATTCCGCTCCGCAGGTATAGTGAAGATCAAGCTCGTATTAATTTTTTTGGTACGAAACTTATTGATCTGTGCAAGCGTTGTTCACTTTTTATTGCTAATGGCCGATTGCATAGTGATAAATACTTGTAAAGACTCCAGTATTGTTGATTATTTGATTATTTCTCCATTGTTATTTAAAATTATATGTGAATTCAATATATGTGTTTTCAGATGTACATAATCGAATACACTTTTCTATGATGTCCGAAAACGAACCACGTGTAGTAAGAAATATAAATCCAAGAAAAAAACATATCAAGTGGAATCAGTCAAAATGTCAGGATTTTGCTGATCATTTACTTGCAGATGAAGGTAATTCTGTTTTGCAATTAAATGAAAATCTCGACAATTTGTTAAATAATGAAAACTTGAACGAAGGAAACTATTTTTACCCGTGCTGCGACCTCCGTGTTCGCTTACAGTTCGGGAAAATTTAGGTCACACGATTCTCATCATAAACTATGGTTTACTAAAACTTGTGATGAGAAACGAAAACATTTTCATAAAGCGAAAAAAAGAATATGAATCAAACAAAAATTTAGAAACAAAAAGATTGTTGAATTTGAAAGCAAAAGAGTATAGAAAAGAAATGAATAAAAGTTATAAAAAATTTCAACAAGATAATGCTACTAAATTAATGAGTACCTCAAAAACAGATTCAAAAGGTATGTGGGAAATTTTAAATGATATGTCTGGGCGTAATAAGGAAACTTTAGACATTCCAATTACAGATTTTTTCGAATATTTTAAAAATCTAAATGTAGATGAAGATGGTGATGATATAGATGATGATTTTAGTCAGTTTATTGATGAGGTCTGTTCGAATCCTGTTTATGATAATATAATAAATGGCGAGATCACCGAAGATGAGATCAGGGGGGCTATTCGTAAATTAAAAAATGGAAAGGCCGCAGGTATTGATAATATAATTAATGAGTACTTTAAATACTCGTCGCCAATTATGTCTCTATATTCTGTAAGTTATTTAATATTGTTTTTGAGTCAGGAATTATCCCTGAGAGTTGGTCTGAGGGATTAATTCGACCTGTATTCAAAAATAAGGGGGATATAAATGACCCAGATAACTATAGAGGTATCACACTTATTAGTTGTCTTGGTAAATTATTTACATATTGTCAATGATAGATTGACCTTTCTGTCAAACGAGTTTGAAATTATTTCACAAAATCAGTCTGGTTTCAGGAAGGGATACTCTACCTGTGATAATATCTTTATTATGCATGCATTGATATCTATTTACTTCTCTTATGGAAAGAAACTATATTGTACCTTTGTTGACTTTAGGAAAGCCTTTGATACTGTTTGGCGAACGGGATTATGGAAAAAATGCATGAATATGATATCAAAGGGAAGTGTTTTCGGATTATATATAATATGTATGACAATATTAAATCTTGTGTAGTTCATAATGATAAAAAATCAGATTTTTTTATTGTATGAAGGGGGTTAGACAAGCAGAAAATTTATCTCCTTTCCTTTTTTCTATCTTTTTAAATGATTTGGAGACATACTTTAAAAATTTAGACGCTATTCCACTAGAAAAGATTAAGGAAAAGATACAGGAAAATATCCATATGTATATTGAATTATTTTTGTTATTATATGCTGATGACACTGTTATTTTTTCGGAAACACCAGAGGGTATGCAAAAAGTATTAGATATTTTTCAAAGTTATTGTCAGATTTGGAAATTGTCAGTTAATATAAATAAAACAAAGGTTATTGTGTTCAGTAAAAGAAAGTGCAAACAAAATAATATATTCATATTGAATGGGGAAAGATTAGAAATTGTTGATTTTATGACCTATCTAGGAATAATATTTAGATATAATGGTAGTTTTTTAGATGCTAGGAAAAAATTAGTTGAACAGTCACAAAAATCTATTTTTTCTATCTTAAAAAAGAGTGAGAAATAATAACATTCCAATTGAAATACAGTTAAAATTATTTGATTCCTTAGTTGAACCAATATTGCTGTATGGCTGTGAGGTTTGGGGTTTCGAAAGTCTTCAAGTTACAGAAAAAGTGCACTTGAAATTCTGCAAAAGGATTCTTAACTTGCGACAGTCAACCCCAAACTTCATGGTATACGGCGAATTAGGTAGAATCCCGTTAGATGTCTCAGTAAAATTAAGAATGGTTTCATTCTGGTGTAGACTAATGCAAAATTGCAACAAAGTGGAGGATGTAATTTTAAATGGATTCAGTTTATGAAATCTATTTTTGATAATACTGGCCTTGGATATATATTTACTAGTCAAGCCAGTATTAAATTTTGTACGTTGAATCATATACTTAAGGAGCGATTATGTGACCAGTTTATTCAAAAATGGTTCTCTGATATGGAAATGTCTTCGCGTGGAGAATTTTATTCTATATTTAAAACTGAATTCTGTATGGAAAGTTATTTAACAAGGATGTCCGAATTTCACCGAACAAACATTACAAAAATCAGAACTAATAATGTGAAATTACCGATTGAAACTGGACGTTTGCAAAACGTCCCCAGAGATCGGAGATATTGTCATCTGTGCCGAAATGGTATTGGAGATGAATTCCATTACTTTTTTTGTGTGTACAGATGATACTGTGTCTCATCTCCGGCAAAATTTAATACCTGAATATTATTGTAGAAATCCTAGCAAATCAAAAGTGAAGGGAATGTTAAAATTATGTAACAGTGCTCTTTTAAAGCGGATATCATTATTTGTCAATAAATTACAAAAAATAATCTGATATATAAAATGCTCTCCTGTTCTGTATTCTTTTGATTAATATCATACTTCGCAAGTATTATTTTCATTATTGTTATTTTTATAATTTATGTGTGTGCATTTATATATATATATATATATATACAAATGTATATATATATAGCTGTCTATAAATTCAGTCAACGTGGAAACTTGTTCATCTCCCCGGATTTGCGAATATTTACGTTAATGCCGCAGGGCCTAAAAATTAAAATATAACGGTCTATCGTAGGGACCCAACGGGGTTAGAATTAGAGAAATGAATATCGAGATTGCCTTCCCACCGAGGGATTTGGCTGTTCTTCGAATGCACAGATATTACAGACAGATTACACTGCCCATGCTATCTCTGTTTGAGACCAAAGGGATGTAAAATAGATCGAACTACAAATGTATTTTATGTGACAGTTAAGTATATTAATTAACCGAAATAATAACATGTCGACCGTGGTCCAGTGGTAGCGTGGCCGTCTTTTAATCCTTACATCCTTGACAGAAGGGGTTCGATCCCACTGGAATCAACAAAAATTTAATATTTAATATTAAAAGACATAGACTTAGACTTTGGATTTGGATTGATAAAAAGGATAGAGAAATACGTCACAGGCAGATGATTCAAGCCAAAATGATTAATTTCATTTTTTAAAACAAATTTTGTTCCAATGAAGTACCCAAAATTGCAGTTAATTTATCTTCTGCATATGGCCATTTCGACAACAAGTCTCATCAGTGCAGAACCCCAACATCTTATTTGTGCTTCGATTTTATGATATATTATGGACCGATCTATGCTGAGCGCCCCATCAAAATGTGGGCTATTTTAATTTTTGAAAAATGACACTTAAAATGTTTTTTTTTTTGTTTTTATTCGGTTTTCCAATTGTTTTGATATAATCTGCATTGATGAGACATTTGAAATTTGCAAAATACATAAAAAGAATCGATATGGCTAAAATATGTAGACAGTTAAACACTATATAACAAGTGGTGTGTTTCTTCATTTATTCAGCATAGTGTTAATTAATAGTTGGAGGTATTGACCTATTTAGGTAATGGTTAGAAATAGTTTTGATTTGAAACTATTGCACCCAGTTTCTCGGGGGTTTCTGTTTTTTTCCAGTTTAGAGTGCCTTACATATGAAATGATCATGTTATATTCTTGTATGATAACCTAAATGCTGTAAACATCCAATCAGATGTGTTGTCTGATTGACATTTGCTTTAAATCTTTTAGAGTGCCTTACATATGAAATGATCATGTTATATCCTTGTATGATAACCTAAATGCTGTAAACATCCAATCAGATGAGTTGTCTGATTGACATTTGCTTTAAATCTTATTATTGAACCTTACTTACATTCATATTCAGATAAGTGTTGACCTCAATTTTGAATTTTGCATTGATATTCCCTATGTCGAAAGGTGCAGTTCAGATAAGAGGTCAGTAAGCACCGGCACTTTCCCATTCTTGTTTCATCGAAATTAAGGGCATATCTGTTTGGGTTGAAAGTGGTTTGTTTCGGCCGTAAATAAACATACCATACCACATCGGCAAAATAATTATATTCAAAACATGCAAATTAAGAACTGACATAAAACGTCTGAAAACAATAAACGAATATATCTTGAACGTGTAAAAAAGCAGTACTGAGTAAATACTGTCAAACATGCAAATATTTTAATAACCTTTAGAAGGATATAAGGTGAAACAATGTGATCGCAGATAAAGTGTAAATGAAGCACCTAGCCAGATACATTTCCAGTGTTTATGTTTCGTGTTATCTGCGGTTAGTAGAAAAAAGTTCACGAACATAAAGTGCTTGTTAAAGTAACCCAGTGGGGCTAGTGATCTTAAACTAGTTTTCAAGTCCCAAATTTTCTGTGGAAAGAGGTCTGAAATAAGGTGTAATGCACAAAAGAGCATTTGGTTGCCATGGACACCAAACCAGAGATTATTTTGTTGTTTTTTTTTTTCAAAATCAGCTTTTATGATAAAAAAGAAGGAATTTTGATTGTATTTGTAAGCTTACTGGAAATGGCATTTTCAACGTTGTATTTGATATCCGTTAAGAAGTTTCTTTGTTTTGTGGTGAAGTGATCCTATTAAAAGGATGTGTCATCTAATCGTGTCTTATGGTTGAAATAAGTTGTATTTGTATTTAGTGCTTCAAACTACTATAAGAAGTTTCTTCGTGCATTTGTCATAATTCATAAATTAATGTGGATTTAACATTTTCAGATTTATTTAAAATTTATCTCAGGTTATTGCGGTGGACAATTCTCCGGTTGTTTTACACTTGCTTTGTCTTTTTGAATTTTTGGTTTCGGGTCTTGACAATTCTGTTGGGTAATTTGTTTTTCTCTCCTCATTTTCTTCACATTATGGTGAAGGCATTTAAGAAATAATTCATGTCAGGTATATGGTTATTGGAAATTTAACCATGGGCTGAGTCTTTATATTCGAATTTAACACAGAGCGTTAGCGAGGGGTTAAATTTACGAATATAAAGGCCCAGCCCATGGTTAAATGACAATAACCATATACCTGCCATGAATTATTTCGATTCTAATATGACAGAAATTTGAATTTTCCATTCTTAAGCGACCTAAGAGAAGGCAGATTCCCCGACTCCATTGCTGTCTTTGTTTATGACGTCACAATACACAATCTGACGTTTTCAAACAGATGCAAGTTCTAAATTCAAATTATAAGCAAAACAATACACATTTACGTGTCTCAATGGCATGATTTAGTTAAAAACTGCTCTTGATCTTTATTTCCTTCAAAAATTAAGACGAAAAAAATTAAAAACATTGTTGTATTTCATCCCGTCCACTCACTTCCGATTCCATTTGCGCATATGCGAAATATATGGTTATCGAGTATTATACTGGTTGACGATTAACTAGAGCCATGTTAGAATGCTATATTTTGACTGTCCTCATTTCGTAGTTGTCCATTTGCTGATCCAAATGCACATTAATTTTCTAACAAAGAACATATGAACAAACGCTTTTCAAACTTCGTTTTGCACATGCATGCAGCTAGCTGATACTTCAGATACAACCTGCCGAATGACATATGGCTTCAATTATAGTCATGAGTTGTTTTCTATATTTCTAACCTATGAAAATCACCACAAAAATAATACCGACTTATCTATATTGATTTCAGCAATCTCTTAAATGTAAGATAAATAACGAAATGCCGAAGTTTAACTGTTTTACGAAAGGATATGGAGTAGATGAATATGAGACCATAACACATATGTTAACTCCAACTGCAAAAAAAAATATTTAATGAGCTACATGGCCATTATCAGAAACTGATTCATTTTAAGTTTTTTTACCACAATTTCCAAATGAATAAGTGTTCATGTTATCGTGCATCGTTCAATATTTTACTCTATTTTTTATCGTTTCAGGTAACAATTATTACACGAAACAAATGCGCAGATACTGGTAAACCATCCTTTCTGTATTAATTTTGTTCTTGTTTTTCAAATAATGTGTCGTTTAATATGTTCCTAAAAATGTTTACCGCTTTTAATGTCTATGCTAAAGTTATTTTGGATAGTCCCCAAATCATTTTTTTCCATTTAGATGTTTAAAGACAACAATTTGTGCTCTGTAAGACTTGGCATTTTTCATTAACAAGAGGTTTGAAAAAGTGTGTTTCTTTCGTCCATCGTATTTTTTTTTTTTTTTTCTTGTGCGGCCAGTTTTAAAATTATAATGCATAGCATAATGTATTACTTGTATGTATGAGTTGCGCTTTTTCTTACTGTTGAAGTTGCGATCTATGATCTTTTATATATTAAGAACATTTGTCCAAATTCACTTATTTGTGATTAGAGTTTGCTCGTATTATTACATGTACCACTTAAGTCGCAACTGTGCGTGCAAAATTAGATATCACATATTACTAGAAGTTTAGCATTTATTGACAATCTTGCTTATATATCTTGTGTTGTGAATGCTATTCCTGCTGGGTAACCGTAACCATCTTTACGTCCATTACCATACACCCATAATCCAAATTTAACGTTTCCAATATGACTGATTCTGTGTACACCACTAGAAACGGTAACGGAAAATGACGAATAGTGATTAGGTCCACCGAAAATATGACTACCGTTATCATGATTCATTGGTTTACCGTCAATAATAAATCCATCAATGGAGCTTGACAGTACAGTAATACTAACAAAATTTGTAAATCCTTCAGGAACAGCAAACTCGTATTGGGACAAATATTGATTAACCCCATGAACAGTCATCATGAAATGATCTCCAGAACCATCGGCCAAACCTACAGGTAATACCATCACCATTATGTCATGGCTTGCATTGAGATAAGCAATCTTTGTGTATTCAATTTCAAGGATCATTCTTTCTTTAATTTCTTTCGTTTCAATCTTATCTCCATAGTGAATACTAACATTAGTAGCATGGTTACTATAGAGACGGACGAGTTTTGTTGGTCGTCTAGCTATATCAGGGATGATGTAGACCTTGTCCCACTGGTTGACAGGTAAAACCATTTCCAATAAAGGGTTGTAACTACCACTTTTATATCGATGATATATATTACCGCTTACAACTGCTATCGGTTTAGTGCTTGTAATCAAGGTTCCAGAATAGTCATATACTGAACTAATTTGAAATGTTTCATACTGATGCAGGGTAACGGTTTTATAGGCCGAAGTTGCCCCATTCACTTTTGAGTAGATATTTATAATAGTATTAGGTAAAGTACCCGTCATTGCAATTACATTTTCATAGGATGCACTTGTTGAGTATGGTTTATACGTTGGTATAATGTATTTTGTTGACAAAAATCGTGTTGGAATTGCCAAATAACCTTCACTGTATCTATCGTTTGTTGTATTAGCATATGTAAAACCATATACACTTACGTCAGACGTAAACGTTAGCTCAGCACCACGGAGATACTGTCCATCTTCCATGTATATATTCCTACTGAATGACAAAATATAGTTTGTTGGAGAAAATAGAGATGATGTATTGTAATGTGAAGAAAAAGAGAACTTATTGACAACTCCATTTGTATGCGATGCTATAAGTGCAAACGGCGATGAAGACTGTGATAGGTAGGTCTTCGGGAAAATTATCAAGAAAGAATGTCCTTTGATATCTGTAAATAAATTATAAAAACATTAGCATGTGGATTATATATCGGTAAGCAAGACTATTTGGCACAAAGTATAGATCATATGAAACATTAAAATAAGATACCAAGATACATGAACTAAACTGAAAAATCGCTCCCTCAAATAGTTGTATATGTCTTGTGATGTTCACTTAGAAGTGTAACAGTTCTTTAATTTTTCCATTCAATGCAGCAATACACCTACCTCTCCAGTATATTTCATAGGATCCTTACTGTTCAGCAAGCAATTTTTTTCTCTAAAAGAGCAAAAATACTGTCAAAAGAGGATATGGATATGTTCAGCGTTTGTTACTTTCTTCCATTATGAAATTCAATGGCCATTACCATGCCATTATTGAAGATGTGACGTGTGGGTGTTCAAATTAAAATGAACACTTTCAGCTAAATTTCTTGTCTCCACGGATTTCACATTACCGGTTTTACTATACACTGGATTGACTCATTGAGTGTCATGGGTGCTGCATGCGATCAGGATATGCTTACACTTCTAGAGCACCTGATGCACTCTCGATTTTTAGTTCACACTGTTACTGGTAAGACTGAAATGGCGTATTTCATTGTCGGTTTTTTGGATGTCCAATTTCTTTGTTTCTCCGTTTTCTCGTTTTTGCCATGTCTATCAATTTTAATCGTTGTAATTAACGCGTCTTTTCTTCTATGGTATTTTACTCCTGTGATTTGTGGAATGAAATAAAAGGGACAACAGGAAACACCTACAATGGCTGAAACTTATAATTACGTGCCACAATCTGCTAGGGAATCACACAGGAAAAAAACAAATAAGACAAAAGACAAACGTAAACAACGATAGGAACTCTGGACAGCCGGACTTGGTACCGGCACAAGCAAAAGCCAGCGGTTTATGGGTACGCAAACCTCTCCTTTATCTGTCCCGTTTCCCTATAGTATAGTAAACATACGAATAAAACCCAATACAGGTAGACTACTAACTCCATGACCACAGTCTTGAAAGGAAAATTATATGACAATACGTAATTTTGAAAGATGGGTCAAGGGGTCCTCGCCGCTAATCTGCCGGCTAGCTAAAGGAGCCTAGTCTGCTGGTAGAACACTGTCGCACTACGGAAAGCTTGAATAAAGAACTAGACCTTTAAACTAGGTTTAAGCTTGGAGGAACTTGTTAATTTCATCTGGTACAATGTGCATACTGTAAAGTAGGTAATTGCCGCGGTAGTTAAAATTCGCCATTTCTTCTTTCAGGATGGGGTATTTTGAACGGTTATCAATTTTTGCGAATTAAATTTTTTATAAACATCGAAGCATGTATATAGATAAACAGACTCAAGTTTATAGTCTTTTATTTTCGCGCTTCCATAAACCTCGCGAACATAAAGGAAACTGCCCGCTCTACGATATAATTGGATAATCTGAAAACAAATCTTATTTCCTTTCTTTGTAAAGAGAAGGAGCACAACTACACCATTATGAAACGTAATTTGTACTTGCCATTCAGATGGGATTGGTTCTGTGACGGCTTAGTATATAGATTCCCTGGTGAGCTAGTAGGTCCTACCATTGTTTTATAATTAGAATTACACAAATGGCCCTGGCAGCAACGGAGGTATGTTGGATCTAGATTTAATTGCCTTCGACCAATTATCGGACTATTTGCAGATAAACAGATCTGAAAGACGGAAGAATTCATAACAATTCATTGACCCCATTTCAATAAAAAATGGTGCATGAATCTCATGTTTTTAGAAACTGCAAATTCCACATCACTTAGGGAGCAACAATTCCTTTTTATTGGGTTATTGAAACACGTGTACAACACGTTTATGCATCTTTTTTTTGTATTTCTCCCCCCCCCACTTTTGAATGGAAGTCAGTGGATATTCCACTGCCCGCGTCTGTCCTTCCGTCGGTTTTTCTGTACATACCCATGTTCTTGTCACTTGAACTTCTCTTACATTTTGGATTTAGGAATTACCTTTTGTTGTAGAATTGGTGCATATATGCTGCAGATGCGCAATAAACTCTCGGATACTGGTCTTGGTGCAATCGATTTTCACACATGTGGCATGTGGCGCGCAATCTCGTACATTTCTTTTTAATTTTGTATTTATGGCTTTAATTCTGTTGTAGAATTGTTGCATATAGTCTGGAGATGGGCCATAAACTTTGGGGTTTTTCATATTTATCTTGGTGCAAACAAGAGGCCCAAAGATGTCAATTTTAACAAAGGCTCACAGGGGTGGATTTTGACACATATTCCGTATACGGATCTCGTCTTACTTATTTGGGGATTTATGGATTTAATTTTGTTGCAGAATTGTTGCATATAGAATGCAGATTCGGAATAACCTTTTGGGATTTTGATTCAGGTTCCAACGTTGGCAAAAATTCCTGAAAATGTCAAAGACTGATATCTTTTGAAATTTTAGCACATAATTTTATATTTTGGCAAGTATTTGGAAAAAAAACTTATACTTCTTAAATGTGATTCTTTGGTAAATATCCTGGAAATCTCAAAGACGAATTAAATCTAGAAACTTTATACTTAAAGAATTTGCTTCAATTAGGGCAAACATTTTCACCAGTTGAATTTCAAAAATATTTGATACCAATTTTGATTAATTTCCTGAAAATTTGAAAGACCAATTGTTTTTGGAATTCTACATAGAAAGCATACTTTTTTTAATATATCTTATTGAAATCAGTCATTTTCAATGAAATGATTGCAATCATTCATGATTACAATTGTCATAGATTTCCTGAAACTCTCAAAACGGATATTTTTGCTATTCTACCGAGAACCAATATTTGTTTAATACATTTTAATTGAAAATAGTTATTTTCAATCATTGGATTGGAAATAAATATATTTCAATATGATAAATGTCCTTAAACTCTCAAAGACTGGGTATTTTTTAACTCTTCATAGCAACCATACAATTTGAATTCGTTTATGTGAAGGAATCATTTCGAATAATTTGAAGGCAATTAAATGTTTGGAAGTTAAGGATTTAACTTGCAAAGTGCGGGTATTGCTGTCGTGCCTGACAGTTTCATCTAGTTATTTTTGTTTCAAGCCAGTCTTAATTACATATACTCAGTTTTCAATTCGTTGCTTTTTTACCCATATGGTCATCCTGCTTTTTTTAACCATCGGGGACCATCCTTTTCAAATTAGACCATTGCACCCCCCCTTATAAAAAATCAAATAGTAGCTCCCTTTAAAAAGAAGCAAAAATTGTATGCAATATAAAGTATTAAACCATTGTTGTGACGTCATCTATTGTATTAACTGTGGATTCTTTTTAAAGAACCCACGGCTTACCCTCTATTGTTTTCTCCAATTCAAAGTTTAAAAACGCCCTAGGGAAATGTATGTTTACTGCATTTCACTGCATGCGAACTGATTGTCCGATCAAGCGAAGGTTTTCACCCGACCGAGGAAACGTTTTGGACCACATGCTAGGAAATTTGTTACTTGTTGGGCGAGTTTTTTTTCTAATGATCAACGCGAGGGCTAGATTATTTTTTTAACCCAGGTGCTAGTGTCGGAGATTCTCTTAGCATAGACAGGGGCCAGAAATCCCAGCCCAACGCCCGAAAATCCAATGGTCCGTGCTTTACTGGGTCGTTTAAACTAACCTCAGTCATGTATATTGTACATGTTGTATGGTAATTTATATTTCCTTCAAGTACAACTAGATTCAAAATAAATATCTGATAAATACGCGGAAATGTTCTGTTTAAATTCGATCTTTTCTTCACAACATCAAAAAAATAATTTTATAATCTTTTATGAGTTTCCTCCAGTTATCAGTGTTAGTTCAAAATATATCTGCATCCAAATGTGGTGAAAAGCACAGTCCAGGCGCAGAACCAGGCAATTAAAAAAGAGGGGGTCCAGTTAGAAATGAAAGGAATTTGGCGAGCGAAGCGAGACGCGAAAATTTTGGGGGGTATTTTTAAACAAAACATCAGGAACTTCATAAAAAAATACATGATTGTCCAGAAAAAAGGGGGGTTCCACTCAAAATTTTGAAAAGCAACTAGATGAGAATCTATTAATTATCTTTTCATGACATTATCTTAGAGTTTTATGTATGATTTGTATTAATGACACATAAATTGCCGAAAGTAACCAAATGAAAAGAAGCGAAATGTTATGAAAACATTGACAATTACGAAGTCTTATTTTACAGTTCTTCAACTTATTTTAAAATTCACTAAATTAGAATTAAAGGTAACTGTCATTTATTTGTCAAGTCGTGACAATGTACCCTGAATATGATTTGTTTTAATAAACTTATTTTGTTCAATTTGAAAAAAGGTCACTAGTGCTAGGGGGGAGTGCTCTTTTGACCCTCGCTTGATCTGCCACTGATTAAAATTTTTTGATGAATTCTTTTCATTCTGATTCCATTGAAAAAGTCTTTTTATGATGGAACTTTATCAATAAGTAATATAATAGACGTTTCAAATACGTGCAGCTCAGTGAATGGTCATTTTGTCAATTTTCTTCCTTTATTTCTTTTTTTT
>MJUU01033666.1:0-23896 GCA_002080025.1 Modiolus philippinarum | reverse complement strand
ATTTACATTTTGTATTTCCAATAAGAAAAGTGACTCGATTAAACAAATATAACAAAAGAATACTCTCTTCTTTCCCCTGCAATTTCCTCGTGCAAGTATTACCCTGGGGTTAAAAATATTAAAATGTGTTTTGACAGAAAGTTTTTCATTATACAGATAAAACTTACGTTATTCTCTCTTTTTAGTTCTTCTTTGATGAGGTTTAGAGGTTCAACACTATTCACCGACATTTTTCTACTGAATTTAATGCCCTTTCGATTCACTTTGAAAAATACAAATACCACAATTGAAGTTATCTGAGTATTAGATATCGGTTAAACTCAGACTTTTAGAACAACTTCATCCATATAATTCTTCTTTGATACTGAGTGAACTTTCGTTCATAAAGACTTATATAGTACGAAGATAACAATGCAGTAATTAGATAGGCCATAATCCTTTTAATCTCTTGATTACATAAATGTCTCAACAATGGTTTAAGTAAGAGAAACAATGGCCAAGTGTGAATTCATGATAAACAATCCACTCGCCTCCGGCTCGTGGATTCTTTTTCATGAATTCACACTTGGCCATTGTATCTCCTTTACAGAATACATGAAAGGTGAGTAGCGTAAACGTAATACTAAACGTTGTAAAACTTGATCGTTCTTGATATAATATTGTCGGCCTCGAGATGCTCATATAAGGATATAAGAGTTCTGTTTTCAAAGAAATGTAAAACTGTATTGTTTAAACACTATATTGTAAAATATTACTTTAAGAAATCAATACCATAGGCTTACAAATTTTATTTGTATTAAAAATAAAGATATACCCAAGTTGTATAAATTTAGTAAATTTCGTTATGCTGTATGTAAACTTTCATCAGCAGCATTAGAATCAAATAATATGGAAAACTTTAATCCAAGAGAAGTCCAAAAAGAAGTACTCATTTCCAAATGTTTGTAAACATGTTGTTTCTGATGATAATTTCTTTTTACATTATTCTGATTAAATGTTAAAGCCACTTTCAGAAAACGTCCTGATGTGCAAATTAGTGGGTTCCATCACAAACTGCAATATCCAAAACAAGTCGGTTCATTTTGAAAAGAGCACTTTAAAATACATCACCATCGTTAGTTTTTATCATGACGCCAGCAAATAGGAATACTTTCAAAAAGTATTGTATGACATAAACATTAATTACGAGTCAATGCAAAATATAATGGAATAAACCTACTTGTTTCTGTTTGCATCCACTTTCATAAAATTTTTCGCCATGTCTTGATCCTTCTTGAACATAACACATCTAAAATACGCAAAATGGTATCATTAAGAATGTATATTCATATCGGATTAGGGTAATTACAAATTACAGAATAATATTGTCATAAATAGAAATTCAAAGGACAAAAAGACAAATTAACTGCAAAACCAAGAAAAAACTGAAAACTGCAAAGTCTTGACCTGGTACAGGCATTACAAAAGAAAAGGTTGGTTAAACTAGTTTCTGGTAGCAACTCAACAGCAAATGTTCATCTCATGATCAGTACTAAGAAAAAAAATCTTGAATCACAGTTCAGACAAAATATGTTGATTGATAATAGTTTAATGGTTACCAAGGCAACGTCAGGTTTACAATTATAACAAAGAAAATATTCAGAATATAATAATATCAAAACTTGGAGTGCACTCTTTCCTTCTAATTTTTTTCGTACACTGTAGTCTATCGGTTTCTTTTGTTCCCTTTTTACATGCTTAATGTGTTTCTTCCGTATTATTTTATTATTTTTTAACTTTCAATATCATATCTGTACTAAATGGAGATGGATGAAAACATCATGATGTTATTGCATTTTTTTCATAGTGTCATGTTATCTTGTAATCAGCTCCCCCAAGGCACTTGATAATCACAGAAATGTGGAATACCTAGTATTTCAAACGAAAACGTTATTCAGAATTTAATTTAACCAATCGAAATTGTTTATTCTGTTTATTGCTTATAATTCTCTCCTTTTTATTCACTTCCGTTATATCTATTTATTATATGTATTAAATAATGTATTAAAAGTTGTTATTCTGTGGTTTAAAGTAGCTCTTTGAATTTGAAAATTTTACTTCATGATATCCTTTCGAAGGTGTTTGATATGTTGCGAAATAAGAAAAAATCATTATATAGGTATGAAAAGTACATTTTGAGTCAGCAGTTTCAACCCGGGCTCTAAAAATGACAAGAACAATCAAGTGTTTTGAAAAATGTTACTTTATAATATTCTTTCGAAGGAGTTTTATATGTTACGGTATGCAAATTTCGTACATTTTAGCATAAATAAAGTATCAAAAGTAAGATTTTTAAACTAACTCTTTAAAAATGAAAAATAAAATTCAATGTTTTGAAAATTTTACTTCAATCTAACTCTTTAAAAATGAAAAATAAAATTCAGTGTTTGGAAAATTTTACTTCAATCCAACTCTTTAAAAATACAGTCTTTGAAAATTTTACTTTATGGTATCCTTTTGAAGGAGTTTTATATGAAATTTTGCAACATTTCTTCGAAAGGATATCATGAAGTAAAATTTTCAAAACACTGTATTTCTAAAGAGTTGGATTAAACCACAGACTAAGAACTTACTTTTGAAAAATTATTTTATGCCTTCCTTATTTACTGTGGGGTAAATTTCCCAAAAAGAACTTGAAACAGAGTATACAACAAACTATATGAAAATTAAAATCATTCAACAGAGATTTGTTAAAATAAACATTTTTTTCAAACTAAGTATAAAACGGCGATATTCACAACTGTAAGCTGTTAAATGGGAACTTAGACAGTCGAGATCGGACCCTCCCGTGAACTACGAATCTGATGTCCATTCACGCCCCAAAAGTGTCATAAGCATAACTCCTTATTATACAAAATCGTATTTATAAATTAAAATTACGAAAGTTGAATAAAGAAAAAAGAGAGAATTATAAGCAATAAACAGAATAAACAATTTTAATTGTTTTAATTAAATCAAGGACGTATATTAAGAAATACGTCTTTGATTTAATTCTGAACTCTGATTAAGGTTAAATATCAAATAGCGATTTCCGTTTCTCGTTTCTCATTGGCTAAAGATTAAAAAGTCAAGATAACAGTAAACACCCAAAATGGCCGAAAATAACAATCACAAGCCACAACCCACAAGGGAACTGCACTACAAAAATTACACAACAGACTAGAGACAAACATGAATAACGATAGGAACTCGGGATAGCCGGACTTGGTACCGGCACTAGCAAAAGCTAGCGGTAGGGTGAAACCGGTTTATTGGTACCCAAACCTCCTCTTTCTCTATCCCGTTTTCCTATAGCCTAATTAACATACCCTAAATAACGTTTTCTATTTCTATAACTAAACTCGAATTTCCAATCTCGATCAGAATCTAGGGGTTTTCGTACGATTTTGAGCGATACTGCTGTTTTCGTTCCAAATACAAGGTATACCGCATTATGATGACTATCGCGTGCCATACCACCCCATCCCCCTCATTATAAGCAAATTTCATATAATGCAGCAAATCTAAGAAGATGACATCATGTTTGCTTATGATTATAATTGTTCAATGTACAGTATATGAAATAATTTACCTCGTTGTCATTACAGAAAGAAATTAGGTTGCATTGATCTCCTTCCACGAGTCCGTCACATTTATAACATACTTGGGTATTTTGTTGAAAGGTATCTGAAAAGTAAATAAAATACTGTAATACTTTCGACCTTAATGCAGATACTGCACGCTTACTCAACACATAGATGAATACATCTATGCTCAAAAATATATTAAAAACCTCCGGAGATTTAAAAAAAATTACAATATCTTAGTATTATAGGTATAAGAAAACCGACAGAAGACTGGTTGATGAGATTCAGTTTAGAAATTTTATAAAAGCAAAACGTATCCATCTCTTGATAAGTTCTTTCCTGATCTGACTTTGAAGTTAATCGCAGGACATTTTATCTCTTCAATATTATCCAAAGTATGATCCTCTACAGCTTTTTATCATTATTTCCTCTGCACTCAAAAGACGTAAGTTGTAACGATCATCACCAGAACTTTAAATTCAGTTATTCTGTTGTTCTTGTGAAACTAATTTGGCAAAACGTAAACAAGGCCAGGGAACGAAGCCTCGGTAACTTAATGTTGTTTGAATTTTGATTAAAAAAAACAGTAAGGTAAAATTTTCGTGTCCGATAATAATCAAAACCATTTATATTTTGCCGATTCAACGATTCATATATTCAAATTCATGAAAATATTTTGCTGTCGATTTATGTTTTATGCGAAAGAAAGAAACTACAAGATACAATCCTAACAAATGTAATGGTTAACCAAATTTGAGGACAGGCGGTAAAGAAGTATTATAAAGGTGCCATCCACTTAGGTAATGTAAAATCCATTGTCCGCCTCGGTAGTATCAGTATCCGGTGTTTTTCACATTCGGTGTAGATAGAGTGTTTGACTCTAACATACCTGGCCAAATCTATAGAACTACTATGTATAGTTTCAGCATCTCAAAAAATACCAGGCATATTTTGCCGGTAAACGCTAATATTTCGGCTATTGTATGTCGTACCTGTTTCCCCACATCCGTTTGAATTGCAAAGGTCGGACGAACAGCAACGAGAACAGTCTCCTGGCTGTGTTGGCTTTGGCAGACCATCCAACAATCTTTTATAAGAATTACTGTTACATCTCTAAAATAAGTGAAGTACAAATGCATTGATTTGAGTAACAAGGTATAGGTTTTTAGTCAAAAATACATCAGTAAGCGAATACCGAAGCAAGAATGAGGAAAGGGGGAATTCTAAAATCATAAATCCAAAATCAGGGCAATTCATATCGTGATTTTGGATTTTAGATTTATATCGGCGATTCAAAGTCGTGAATAGCGCTATTTATAAGTGGAGGTCGTTTATTATGATTAATTACCTCAAATACGTGTATCAAGAGGCTTTTCAATATTTAGATTCCGACAAGATTTCTGTTTACAATATTAAAGAGACAGATAGCTGAACAAAGTTTATTAAGAAATAACAAAATACCGAAGTTACTGTAAATCTAGTATTGCCATTTTGACAACTTATACTTGATATTTGATATTCTTAGACTATTTACTGTTTATGGTTAACTTAAGAAATAATTCATGGCAGGTATATGGTTATTGGATATTTAACCATGGGATTGGCCTTTATATTCGAATTTAGCCCTGAGCGTTAGCGAGGGGTTAAATTTAAGAATATAAAGGCCAAGCCCATGGTTAAATGACAATAACCATATACGGGCCATGAATTATTTCGATTCTAATATGACAGAAAATGGAATTTTCCATTCTGAAGCGACCTAAGAGAAGGCATATTTCTCGCCTCTATAGCTGTCTATGACGTCACAATACACAATCAGACGTTTTCAAACAGATGCAAGTTCAAAATTTAAAACTGAAGCAAAACAATACACATTTACGTGTCTAAATGGCATGATTTTGTTAAAAACTGTTCTTATCCTTTATTTCCTTCATAAACTAAGACGTACAAAATTGAAAACATTGTTGTGTTTCATTCCGTTTACTCGTATATCGACACCATTCGCGCTTGTGCGAAATATGTGGTTATCGAGTATTATACTGGTTGACGATTAACAGGGGCCATGTTAGAATACTGATTATATACAAAGCAAAAAACATGTCAAATAACTAAATATTGAAGTTACTATGAATTTAGTTTCTGCATATGCGTATTATGACAACTTGTATCTCTTCAGTGCAGATAAAATCCACGTTTGGAAGACCATAAACTCCAAGATGTTAAAAAACTTAGAACAATTAACCAATACGATCTAAATGAAAAGCCAAAATCAGGTAAGGACAGAGCTTTGCATGGGGGAGATACTCCTTAGTTTTCTACAAAATTTGCAAAAATTTAGATATTTTAAGGTTCCAAATAGAATCGGCTCTCCGGTCAGGAACAAAGTACTGACTACGGGGCTGTTGAATACCCTCGGGGACTAATAGTCCACCAGCAGAGGCATCGACCTAGTGGTGACAAATTACTAAATACCGTTACTTTGAATTTAGTTTCTGCATATGCGCATTTCGACAATTTACGTCTCTTCAGTGCAGATAAAATCTAAACGTTTGGAAGACCATAAACTCTAAGATGTCCAAGTAGTTATTACAAATCATGGCCGAAATGACGATGAGAAAATAGCTTACTTGCAATACGGCTTATTTTCAAATTAACTACTAAGGCCACTTATTATTTCCTGTCATATTGTACATTATTAATTGTACCGTACCCTCTGATCTTTACAACCGAGTTTGAATTCTACATCTCCATATTCATCCAGGTATCGTTCCATGCCACAAACCTTGAAATAACAAAGGCGTCAAATAAAATTTGTTCGATAAACAATTAAAATTTTCAATTTAAGAACTCTTTACATAAAATTAATGTTAGTACAAATAAAAAAATGCTTTTAGCAAACCATGTTTCGTTCAGACCCTTGCGGTACATAAATACCGGAACATTTATCTAAGAGATATGAAAATTGAAAAATATATGAATGGCGATATAAAGAGTACACACATTTAGAAAATAGAAATAACAAAGACAAGACAAATACTAGTATACAGAACAAAAAACGAAAACTACAAAAATACCAAAAAAAAAAAATCCTACAGTATTAAGCTCGCAAAGCACTAAAACAAGCATGTGCTTTATGGGAAATTATAATATTTCCACTTGTATCAACTGTCCGTTTTGGAATCGTTGTGTTCTTTTTTTTGTTCCGTCAATACATCCAACATTAAACATTTACTTCTAGTAATGGGTCAATCATTCTTTTCAATTCTGTTGGCAAAAAGAAACCATATTTTTCAGTTGATATACTTCTGTAAACCAGAGTGGCGAGAAAATTAATTATACTCACTGTGAAAAGTGTGTCTGTTTTGTCAAGTATACATCTCTTTGTTGATGAATTGCATTTCTATCTACATTATATACATTTCTAATTAAAGTCTTGGCGAATTGCGACCTTAACCTTATGCAATAGCTGTATTTTTCGTTTCCTTTCTGTTGGTACGTTTCTGTAAAACTAGACCAATTTTGAAGTGCCTGACCCCTGGCCATAGCTGCAGTGTATGACATGTCTCAAAAACTCTCTATCATACTTGAATGTATGATGATACCTGGTCACAGCTGGTCAAGGCAGAGTCTAACCTGTCTGCATGTTGTAACATACCTTCCCGTAGGTGCATTGTCTGACATGTCTCCAAAACGATATACCTGGCCAAAGCTTCAGTTGTGACATGCCACCAAAGCTCTCTGTCATACCTGGCGGTAGCTACAATAACACACCTGTCTCCAAAACTCTTACATACCTGGCCATAGTTGCAGTGCCTAACATGTCTACGAATTCTAATATACCTACCCGTAACTGCATGCTCTGACAAGTCTATAAAACCCTAACATACATGACCATAAGTGTGATGTCAACAATAACTTTCATTTTCACTGCAATGCCCGACTTGTCTTACATACACGCCCATAGCTTCAGTTTCTGACAAGTCAACAAACCCCTTACGTACTTGGCCACAGCTCAGTGCAGTGTCTAATTTGTCTGCATATTGTAACATACCTCCCCGTAGGTGCATTGTCTGACATGTCTACAAAACCCTAATATACACGGCCATAGTTGTAGTGTCTTATATGTATACAAACAATTACATTACTGTTAATAGCTGCAGTGCCCGACTTGTCTATAAACCTCTAACATACCTACCTGTAGCTGCAGTGTCTGACATGTGAACAATCTTTCAACATGCATGGCAGACGTTTTCCATAACCTTAAACATATATCGGAATAGCTGCAGTGTCTGATATGTATACAAACCCCTAACATATTTTCCCGTAGCTTCAGTGTCTGACATGTTAACAATCTTTTAACATGCCCCACAGACGCATTTCTATAAAACCTATTTCATATCTGGGAATAGCTGTAGATGTCTACAAACCCCTAACATACATACCCATAACTTCACTGTCTTACATTTCTAGAAACCTCTGATATACTTGCAAATAGCTGCAGTGTTTGACATTTATACAAACTCAAACATATATTACCTGCCCATAGCTGTATTGTTTGATATGTCTACAAAACTCTGACATACTTGCTCATAGCTGCATTGTCTGACATGTCTACAAAACTCTGACATACCTGCCCATAGCTGCATTGTCTGACATGTCTACAAAACTCTGACATACCTGCCCATAGCTGCATTGTCGGACATGCCTACAAACTCTGACATACCTGCCCATAGCTGCATTGTCTGACATGTCTACAAAACTCTGACATACCTCCCCATAGCTGCATTGTCTGACATGTCTACAAAACTCTGACATACCTCCCCATAGCTGCATTGTCTGACATGCCTACAAACTCTGACATACCTGCCCATAGCTGCATTGTCTGACATGTCTACAAAACTCTGACATACCTGTCCATAGCTGCATTGTCTGACATGTCTACAAAACCTGGCATGTTTTATAGATGGACAGTTCAAACAAGTCAAACCTAGGAATAAAACCGCTAATAAATTAATAGTAAAACTGGTTTTAAAGATCTAAACTGATCATATTATTAGTTATTCAAGTAATATTGAGTGTGTTGTAGCACATATTTCCTGAAGAGAGGGTAATACTAGTATATTTAAATCTTTATGATTTTATTTATGTATTCAACAGAATGAGACATATTAAACATGCAAAAGGTATCTTGACTTCCTTTCTTGAAAAACACTGACTGTATATAAGTCAATGTTTGGCTCCTAGATATAGTGTGGATTAATCGGATTTGGCAAGTCTGGGATTTTTAAGTGATGAATATATAGTAAAACTGCTGAGATTAGGACACGCACACACTATTTTTAGAATAAATTCCCAGACTATTTAAAACAAAATTTTGGACAGAGTGAATAAACGACATATATTTAATATCAGATCAAGACAACCAATTTGCTGTTCTAAAAATCAAAGGAGTAGATTCCACATCATTCTTTTACTGCCATTACCGACCGGAATCTGCTTCCAAACTCAATTTAATCTGTTAAAAATCTTGACTCCCTAAAACACGCTCATTCAGTTAGTTATTAAATACTGTGAAAATAACTACCAAAACCCAGGTGTAAAGTGTTAAAAATGTAAAATATTCCAATGAAGTATTAGATAAATTAAAATCAATAAAAAGACCAATTTCGACTATTGCCATTTATGATTTTTCTACAATTTAAAGAACCCTTCCACGTAAATTGATTAAATCTAAACTTATTTCAAATTTTTTGCTCTACAGTTCATATGTTGTAATAAACAGCAAGGATTTTTCTAAAATATCACCTACAGTTTCTGGTCGAAAATATTTATTTGTCCAGTTTGGAGGACTTGTTTTTCAAAAAAAGGAATTCCAATGGCAACAAACTGTGCACCTCTTTCAATAAATCTGTTTCTTCACTCATAAGAGGCTGAATTCATCGAAGGGCTTCTTCAAAATAAAGATTAAAAACTGTCCCAGTCCTTTAATTTCAGATTCCGTTATATGGATGATATTCTATCACTTAAAAAGCTCTGGCTTTGGTGATTTTCTTCATCTTATATATCCAAAAGAGCTCGAAACTACAGATACGTCCACATCGGCTTCGTTCTTTGACCTTTATCTTGAAATTGACAACAGAGGTACACTACAAACTAGGCTATATGACAAACGCGATTACTTCACATTTTTAATAGTGAACTTCCCTTTTCATTGTAGCAACATTCCAAAAGCACCGACATATGGAGTTTCTCTACGCACTAAAGTTTGTTTTTCCTCCACTGGATCTGTCTTTACAACCGGAGTTGACATGTTCAACACGGCGGGTGTCTAATAAAAAGCAGGAGATGCTTACTTTACCAGTGCACCTGATTTCACCCATGATTTTTTATTGTGTCCGTGTTGTTCTTCATTTTTCTTTTCTGTGCCGTGCTCATGTTATGTCTTTGTTTCTTTGTTTTTCCGATGTTACCATTGTCCTTGGATTGTTCGTTTAAGACTGACGGTTCGGTTCTTATTTACTCTACAAAAGTCATTGTTCTTGGACTTGCGATGACATGATTAAGGCACCGAATCTTTGATAGACAATTTTTTTATTCGTTTTGGCAACATCGTATATCAACAGGTCATTGGAATTCCAATGGATACAAACTGTGCACCTCTCATTCAGATCTTTATCTGTTCTGCTACGAACTTGCACGTTATGAAAAAAACTACAAAATGGAACCGTACAAAAAAGTGATCAACTTATTTCAATTTTCAATGATAACAGCAGATATATCGATGATATCCTTGCTATTGACGATCCTAAGATGTCTATGTCTACCTCATTTACCACAAGAACTTAGACTTAATAAAGTAAACAATGATTCTATATACTGCCCATTACTCGATCTAACTTTCATCATTAACTCCACTTAAATTAAAACTAAAATTTTTTATAATAAGAGGGGTGGTTTTGATTTCACTTTTACTAATTTCACAGTAGACATAGTTGTCCTTCGAGGTTGTGTTTTTTGGAGCGATTTGGTCCTATTTTTTGGAGAGATGTTTTGTGTTTTGGAGAGAAATTTTGATAGTTTTTCTGATTATGACCTTATATGGTACTATTCAATGTATGTTGAGATAGAACATACGACAAAATCAGTCAAATTTAAAAATCACACTAAATATGTCTAATCAATAGTTCATTATCAGGAGTTGCGTATAATACAAAAATTGAATATGAAGAATGGTTTAACACAGATGATAAGGAGTATAAAAAGACCTGTATTTACCAAGGATAAAATGTATTTTTATGTATCTCTGAACTATGAAAGGCAAAAAAATTAGTGTTATTCATAATGTAATGCATTCACAATATATTAGCAAGAAAAACTTGAAAATGTTTTTTTTTTTTTTTTTTTTTTTTTTTTTTTTTTTTTGTAAAGTAACGTAGCTAATATATGACGAAATTTTTCGAATTTTTATGGCAATAAATGCATCCGTCGTTCGATAACTGTCGTCCGTTTTAAACTTTCCCTTCAAAGAACTTTGTCTCAACAACCATTGAATGGATTGGAACCAAACCTGGCAGGAATTATGCTTATGAGGTGCTGAACAAGTGGTGCTGAACAAGTGTTTTACTTTTGTGCCGATCCATTACCCAACGAAGATTGCTCATTTCCTTCCGATCTGACAAAAAAAACATGACCGCCACTGCAGAACTTCGGTTTAACATTGGATCCTATGGGAAAATCACATTTTCATCTTCTCTTCTGACCATTGAAGTAAATTCAACCAAACAGAAATGATGTATGGTTGGTCATTCACGAAGGTTGCTCATTTTGATCCGATCAAAAAAAATAATAAATAAATAAATAAATAAAAAAAATAATAATTAAAAATAAAAAAAATGCCAGCGCAGAACTTTGTTTTAACATCGGACCCTATGGGAAAAATCAGTTCTGAAATAACTGACGCAAATGCTATGAGGTATGAGTAATGCTCATTGTTGAAGGCCTCATGGTGACTTCAAGATGAAGAACAACAATAAAAGTGTTGTTCCATTGCTGTGTTTTATCATGTATTTGTAGAGATTTTGTCTCATTTGCATTTACTCCATATCCCTTCATTGTTAATTTAAGATTAATCTGACAAAACCATTGTACTCAGCACGAAACATAGTTAAACATTTGACCCTAAAGAAAAATAACATTTTGCTGATCTTCTCCGTGTAACCACTGAAGCCATTTCAGCAAAGATATAGCTTGTATATAAGAAGCTTCTTGTCAGGTGAGCGATTCAGTCCCCGAGCCTCCACCTAAACATTTGACCCTATAGAAAGAATATTTAAGGACGTTTCTATATGAAACAACTGGACTTATTAGAGCCTAACTTAATAATTTATTTTGAATGCTTCCCTTCAAATCAGATATATTTCAAGTCTGTTCCTTTGGAATACATTCAAAGATCTTCCATTCTGAAAACATTTGGCAAGTTTGAAATAAACTCTGGGACAAACGTTCTCTTTCAAATTGTCCTACAATTGTATCCTGCAGTTCCATACCTTATCCAAAATGGCAGGAAGTAGGAGAAAAGTTAAATGTTGCATCATAAAACATAAAGATTCACTTATATATATTTAGCAGGCATGGATCCTGGCAATTTGAAAAGGGGTTCCAATTAGAAGTGAAAGGAAATTTGGCCGAGCGGAGTGAGTCGCGAAAGTTTTAAGGGTATTTCTAAGTGAAACATCGGCATATTCATTCAAAAAAAGACACGTCAAAAAAGGGGGTTCAACCCCCGGAACCGCCGTTTTGGATCCGCCAATGTATAGCTAAAAAATGAGACCCTTCCAAATTAGACGTTTATTTGACTATATGTATCAGACATTGTCCAGGTGAAAGAGACAAGCTCTTGAGAGCCTCTAGTTTTTAAAAAGTTTCTTTTTTTTAATTAGTCAAGACACGTGCACGACATGTATTATTTATCATCGTTCCCAATTAATCAACAATAAAAACTCTTTGAATCTTCTGAATAAGAACGCGATACATCGCCCAATGTTGCACCTGATGCTTCATTTTCTATGTTCCGTTATTTTCATGTTTGCTAATTTGATCCAAATGCAAATTTCAAAGTTTACGTTCTCTCCATAGAACCAGGAAATTCGCCCCATAAAACAGGACAACGTCCCATAAAACGCGGACTTCTCTCAATTAAACCAGGACATAAACAAATGGAAAAATTGAAAATACTACAATTTATCTGCTTTAAATGTAATTGTTGCCATGTATATGCAATTGATTGAATATTGTTTAACGTCTACTGAGCAATATTTCAGCTATATCAAGACGAACATTGTGTTAATAAAAAAAAACAAACGATCTATTTTTGTTATAGATTACAACAAAACCACGTGAAATTGAATTTTTGGAAAAAGGCTCGTAGTTCAACGTGACGACGTTTTAGAGAGACAAAAATGCAATAATCCAATGATATATTTCAAGTAGAAATTATGCTTATCCTTAGCGTTCTTCTTCGAGTGCTATATTCTTCAATCTTCTAAATGCCGTCTGTTTTCCGTAAAACTATGACACGCTCCCAAAAACAGGACATTTTCTCTACAAAAAAACACCACATCGAAGGACGACTATGTCTACTGTGAATTTCCTTGACGAGGACGTTCCTGTAGCTCCATCATACGGGGTGTATATATCTCAACTAGTGTGATTCGCACGCGTCTGTTCTACTCTCGACTAGTTTAATGAACGTAACCTTACTTTCACATCCAAACTTTTACAACAAGTTTACAGATTTCATAAAATGTCCAATACAATTAATGCGTTTTATAGAAGATATCTAAAAATGGTATCACTTGCAAACACCTTATTACTATGGGAATTTTCCACCCTCGTTTTAACAAAAATGTAGTTAAAAAATATCAAAAACTGATAAAAAAATCCAGAAACAACTGGAACGTAAATTATATTATATTCTTTACGTATTAGGGGATATTGACAGGATATTCTTCATATTTCTGATAAATTGGATTTGGGATCCAATGACCTGAAGATTTTACAGTTATACTGGCCTCTCACTGATACTGCTGATGTCTACTGAAATCCATGATAATTCCTTACCAAACATTTGGGAGGTTTTGAATTTAATTTTTCTTCTGTCCGTAGTGTGACAGTGTTTTACCAACAGACTAGACCTTTTGAGCTAGTCGGCAGTTTAGCGGCGAGCATTACTTGATAATCTTTCTAAATTACGTTTTATCTTATTTTTTCCTTCTCAAGATTTTGGTCTTTGGGATAGTAGTCTACCTGTATTGAATTTTATATGTATGTTTGTTATTTTATAGAGAATCGGGATAGAGTGAGGGAGGTTCGGATACTCATAAACCGGTTTAACCCTACCAGTAGTTCTTGCTTTTGCAGGTACAAACTCTGGCTATCCCGAGAACCTTTCGTTGTCTACGTTTGTTTTTGTCTTTTATTGCCTTTCTTGTGATTTCCCGGGAGAATTGTTGCATGTGACTGTAGTTTTCGGCCATTGTAAATGTTTCCCGTTATTTACTCTATATCAAAAATATCTAACAATTTTTTAGCAATTAAGAAGTGTGCCATGTTGATCAGAACCATTTTTGTATATGTATAATTTTTTAAAGTTTTTAAAGTTATTATCATACACGGACCCCATAAAAATAGCTTTCATGGGTTTTTCTTTGGATTGTGTCAATTTGTCAGCTACCAAACAGATTTTTCATCATCATATTTTACTTGCTGTGTGACGGGTGCCATGCGTGGAAAAGATCATGCTTACCCTTCCCGAGCACCTGATGATACCTCAGTTTACTGCTAGTGCTTTAGTTTTGTGGCGTTCCTCTTCATTTTTGTTTATTAAGTCTCCCAAACGAAGTTGTGAGACTTATTGTTTTTGTTGCGTTTCTTGTTATTATTCCGATTTCTTTCTTTCTTCTCGTCTCCATGAACTTGTCCGAATCAGATCTCAGAGACCATTACACCTAGAACTTCCAAACTATGTAGGATGTTGGCCCCATAGATCTAGGTGTGCCTAAAACAAAATTTTTCCCAAAGAGGGTTCATTACGGGTACATTTGGGGGGGCTCAAAAAGGGGTGAGGTCGCCAATGTTAACCCTATGAAAAAATGAAATTTTGGATATTTTTCAACTTATTTCTCACAGTATCTCAAAAACTTTGAATACTAGCTACATGAAACGTCATAGGAGAGGTGTTTGTAATGTGAGAAAATTTTCTAAAACATTAGAAATTTCAAAGTAATTTCGGTTGTCATGGAAACAAAACCAAATAATGGATATTTTGAGAAAATAGTAGTTTTTACTAATGATTATATTTTGATTACAGCAATACATATCACATATGTTATAAGGGGAACCCCTGCCCTATTTTATTTTGGAAGGAGGTCTGAAATAGGGTTTAATGGACAAAAGAGCATTTGGTTGACATGGAAACAAAACAAGAAACTTATTTTTTTGAAAAATCATTAATAATGATAAAAAAAGGAGGAAATTTGAGAAATATGTATTACATAGCTTATAAGGGGATCTCCTGCCCAATTTTATTTTGAAAGGGTCTGAAACTGGGTGTAATGGACAAAAGAGCACTTTTTTGCCATAGAAAGAAAAACAGAAACGTATTTTTTTCTTAAATCAGGTTTTCTGATAAAAAAGAAGGAATTTTGAGAAATGTGCATTACATAGCTTATAAGGGGAATCCCTGCCCAAATTTTTTTTGGAAAGGGTCTGAAATTGGGTGTAATGGACAAAAGAGCACTTGTTTGTCACGGAAACAAAACCATACTTTTTTGTAGAAAAATTGAGTTTTCTGATTAAAAAAGGGAATTTTGAGAAGAATGTATTACATAGGTTATAAGGGGAACCCCTGCCCAAATTTTCTTTGGAAAGAGGCCCGAAATTGGGTGTAATGGACAAAAGAGCATTTGGTTGCCATGAAAACAAACCAGGAACTTATTTTTTTGAAAATTCAGTTTTTCTGATTAAAAAAAAAGAAGAAATTTTGAAAAATATGTTTTACATAGATTATAAGGGGAACCCCGGCCCAATTTTTTTTTGGAAATGGTCTGAAATTGGGTGTAATGGACAAAAGAGCACTTGTTTGTCATGGAAACAAAACCATCAACGTATTTTTTGTAGAAAAATTCAGGTTTCTGATAAAAAATAGGAATTTTTGAGAAATATGTATTACATAGGTTATAAGGGGAACCCCTGCCCATTTTTTTTTAGGGTGTTTCGTGAAATCCGATATGGGAGTTCGTTTGGGAGACTTGTGTTTCGCTTGCGAACACAGTTATCACTTGTTAATTTTGTCTTTGTCATACTGTCTCAATTCGTGTTCCCGGCACCTGGATAGGTTTTCAGGGGCTCCGGCTACAGAGCTGCCGGGCGCGTCCCCAGTTGGTGGATAGGGGAATGCCCTGTCTATGCGGGGTAGTCAGGTTATAATACGGAAAGCCTGACCGCGAACCATTGTAGCCAAACTGTATGGAGAAACGCCACGCTCCATGCAGTATAAAGACCCCTTCTATATTTCTCTAAAGAGAGCAGACGCACTGGGTGTCGTATGGAAGGCTAAATTTCCTGCCCCTACCCATTTCTCCCCTTTTCCAGTGGCAATCAAAAGTCGTTACCCCGGTGTTCCCTTCCACCTTTATTTCTTTCTTCTTTTACTTACAATTTTTTTTAATTGATTAACTTGTTCTCGTCCTGATATAGCTGAAATATTGCTAATTGGACGTTAAACTCTAACTAATCAATCAATCAATCAATCAATTCGTGTTGGCTGTGAATTGCCGTGATTTTGGAATTTTGAATTCCCCCTTTTATAGTTCTTGCTTCGGTATTCGTTTGCCGATGTATTTAATTTGTTTTATTTTAGCCAATTGGAATATTTGATAACTGTACTATTTTGTTTTACATATTTTACATTTGCACTAGTGAATATGATGTCATTCCAAAACGAATTTTACATTTTACCTATGTTAATATGATACATTTCGAAAATGATGCTGTGTTTGTCGTTGTTTTTTTTCTAAATTATCATATTAATTTAATTGTGAATATATTAAAAACATATGAATAATTTGCCGCAGATCTTGATGTATTTACGTTATACACTAAAATTGAGTGAAATTTTGTATTTTGCGTCTTGTTAACATATTTAATGGCTTACCGGTGGAAATATGAAACAGTGTAAGAAGGCATAAAACACCTACAATCAAAATAACATAGAATTTAGGAAGGACACATTTTGTAACGGGTATGATGCATACGAAAAATAATTTATTGAGTCTACTATTGAGATTTTCGAATTCAGCTTCTAGAATTCGGCCTTTTATACCTTTGTGGTTCCCAAATTTCTTGAAATCGTTTTCAAACTGAGGAAAATAACTATTGACAAGCCACATTGACGTCATAAGCATATTGAAATCTTTTTAAGAATGTAAAATTTTGAGAATTTTTATCGTTTTTTCGAAACGGAAACTTTTGCCTCGACGTACAATCCATTGTTTCTCAATGATATTTTGTACATATATAAAACCACACCTTTTTGTTAATTGAAAAATGAATTTTCATGTCGAATTGAGGCAACATTACAATATTTACGAGTTTTAAGGGGTTTCAATAAAGCAAACCAAAAGGCCAAATTGAAATTAACCTGGATTCAGAGGTTGGGTAAATCTCCAACAAAATGATTTTGACCGAATTTAGTTTTGTTGTGAAAATATGGATATCTGCGTTATTTTCTCTGCAATAGTAATTGCATTGCGCGGTTTTTTAATGCTGAAATAAAGGACCGATTCCACTCTAATACAAATAAAAAAAACTTGCGGTATGGGAACAACATGGCTCGGTAAATAGCAACCTTTTATCTGACAGGAGGATTCTAGCGCAAAAGAAGCCACATTATGAATAGAGGTTGTAGATGAGACGAAGTTAATGTATATATGTTTATTACAAAGTCATATAACTCCAACTACTGTATTTATAAATTAAAAATCGAAATTAAAACATAGAGTTTACATTATAACTAGCAAGTAAGCAATGTTTTCTATAACTTCTATAAATTACAAAATCTAAAATACACTGTACTCACTTAAAGTACTCATTTTATTCTCAATACTCCTTTGAGGAAATTTCACGGAAATAATTGATATTGAAATTTTTTCACCTGTCGGCTTATTGTATTGAAATATCTCGGCTTAAACCTTATCAGTAAGGACCTTTAAAGAAATATGATCAATGTACAACTAATTCTCAATCTGAATTTCACAAAATTAATAAAGTATTGTGAATAAATTGTCAAAGAAAAATTTCTCCGAAAAAGCAACTGTTTTAACATGCTACCATTACCATACACTAGATTGAGAAAATTAGAATATCAAGAACTAAAAAGTTTAGTGTCATAATCAGTTTTTTTCTATTTTCCTTTTTAGAAATTTTCTGTACCTTACACGCTTGGTGTGCGGGAAAGCGTGTGGTATTACATTTGTCAGGTAAAGACATTTTTTGCACAGTTTACCGAATGGCTGGTTACAAGAATTATGCCATTACAACGGTCCATTTCTATTAGCTTAGTTGTCATAAAGTCTGTAAAATTTTCATTACGTAGTCTAACGTCATTGTTTTCTGTGTTCTCGTTTTTGCCCTGTCTTTGGACTTCGATTTTTGTGAATGTCACCCCTTTGTTCCTTCGGTATTCTACTGCCGTTGTTTTAGAATACTAGAATAGACTAGTACACATGCGTATGATTTTTTTGTTTGTTTGTTTTTTGTTTTTTTTATGGTTTTTTGTTTTTGTTTTGTTTTTGTTTTTTGTTTTTGTTTTGTTTTTTTGTTGTTTTTTTTGTTGTTTTTTTTAAGAGGCTATATTATTCGTCCTTTTTTATAATCAATTTATGATAATCTAGATAAATCAAAATACAAAAGGTCAATATGATTTTTAGACATGTATAAATTAGCATACCCGAAGTTATTGTGGACTGAAATGTCGATGTTAGTCGATGTCCCGTACTCAAGTGGTGTCCTTGTTTCTTAGTGTTTCCGATGTTGCCATTGCCCATGGATTGTTCGTTCTTTTGACTGACGGTTCGGTTCTAGCTTACTTTAGAACTTAAAAATCGGATTGGATTTTTTTTTCTTCGGTGTATGACTAAATGTCAGGGAAGCCACAAGACTTTTACGAAACATCTGATTTAAACGGAATTCACCTTCATGCTATTCCATTTTTGTGTAGCTGTTCTACGATCAGTTAGCTGACAAGAAAACTTGTCATTTAACGCAAATTCAAAAATTGTTCACTGTGCATGTATTTTCCTGGTATCTTGACGTCACGGAGCAAAATCTATTAGTGCAGTGGTGACACCAAAAGGTACAAAATATCGTTGGTGCAGTTCATTGACGTCGCAATAGTACTTTTTATGTATAAAGGGTTTAGGAATTTGCATTAATAGTATGAAGATTCATCTGGTTCTTAATCTTTCAACCAACAAGTCCAACAATAAAATGTATTGATCTGCAATGCAAAGTTTTTTTTCTGATTGCATGTTTTTCTGTTATTTAAAATGCTAGTCTAAAACTTTCGTTCTCTGAGAGCTCGTCCGTGCTCATCCGTAGATTTGTACGGTAGCAAAAGCGTTTTTTAGTAACACTTGCGAAGATATTAAGAATCTAACACCAGGGGAAGTGCGAGACAAGAGAATCTCAGACACCCAAGGGTAAGATTTCCAGTCTCGGACGAAGCTTGCTGAGTCCGAGATGATTGAAATCTTACCCGAGGGTGTCTGAGATTCTCTTGTCTCGCACTTCCACTGGTGTTTGATTTTATTTCTCACTGTATTCAGCCTAAAATATACTTAAGTCCACACAAAAATGTCGCCCCTTTTTCGTCTGTTTATACAAGGAGTTATGTCCCTTTTTGTAACGTCAAAAAATCAGGAACGTATACCCGAGCGCGCCATATTTTTAAAGATGATTTTTCTTGTATTTTCTTTTTAAATGATATAATAATTTAATAATACATAGATTTAATCCACTTATGATCACTTATGTGGACAGGTGTAGACTACAGCCCCGTAAATGTGCAAACACAATATTTGCCGGTAAACTGCACGTGATTTTTTTGTCTTACACTAGTGCAAGACAAGGAAATCTCACACTGCTAAAAATAGGAACTGCTGTGTCTCAAAAGTGAGAAAAAGTACAGTGCACGGTAGATGCAGTCTTTACATTACTCTCTTCATGTGTTGGAGTAGCTTTTATGTCTGTAAAATTTCGGATGTAGTTTCAAATGTTGAAGACTGGCTTTTATTATTACAGTTTTGACATGTACTATTTGAACGACAATCTGCCACCCGGTTGTTCCCCAGACAGTTGAAACAGGCCTCATGTAGACTTCAAGATGAAGAAAAACAAAAAAAGTGTTGTTCCATTGCATGTTTTACCATATATTTGTAGAGGCTTTGTCTCATGCACATTACTCCATATCCTTTCATTGTTTATATTCTGATACACACCTTTTACTCAATAACTTTATTACATGTGCTACGACTATGCGACTCTCCGCAGTTTATATATGCATTATTTTCGTCTATGTAAATCTCCCTCAATTTTATTGTGGCTTTTTAGCTCACCTGGCCTAAAAGGCCATGTGAGCTTTTGCCATCACTATGCGTCCGTCGTCCGTCGGTCAACAATTTCAAAGATCTTCTTCTCTGAAACCACAAGGCCAAATGAAAACAAACTTCACCTGAATCATCCCCAGGGTATGGCTTCTCAAACTAATGTGGGATCTTTTTCCGCCGGCCAATCAACATGGCCGCTGTTGCTAAAAATAGAACATAGGGGTAAATTGCAGTTTTTGGCCAATAACTCGAAAACCATTACATATATCAAAAATCTGACAAAATAAAATTGTTCAGAATGACTAGATGTACCCACCCAGCAATATTGAAGGAAATCCAAAAACCCATGTAGGAGTTATTGCCCTTTTTTACCGAATTTTCAAAATTTTTTAGTCTTTTAATTTGAAATCTATAGAAGATAGAGGTCAAGTGTAAATTGATAAAATGTTTGCCATCACAAGATCTACCTACCCTTCAATTTTGAAAGAAATTCCAAAACCGATGTAAGAGTTATTGCTCTTTAATCACGCAAATTATACAAATTTTGCGATTTTTTTTTGGTCATTTATTTTCAAAAATCTTCTCCTCTGAAATCACTGGGCCAAATGAAACCAAACTTTTCCTGAATTATCCCCAGAGTATGGTTTCTCAAACGAATGTTGGATTTTTCCGCCGGCTGACCAACATGGCGGCTGTTGCTAAGAATAGAACATAGGGGTAAATTGCTTTTTTTGGCCAATAACTCGAAAACCGTTACAGATATCAAAAATCTGACAAAATAAAATTGTTCAGAATGACTAGATGTACCCACCCAGCAATATTGAAGGAAATCCAAAAACCCATGTAGGAGTTATTGCCCTTTTTTACCGAAATTTCAAAATTTTCATCTTTTTTAGTCTTTTAATTTGAAATCTATAGAAGATAGAGGTCAAGTGTAACTCCGTTACAGATATCAAAAATCTGATGGCGAGTTAAAATGAACGATGAGACCTACCTACCATGCAATTTTGAAGAAAATCTGAAACCCATCTCGGAGTTATAGCCCTTTTCCGTAAAATTTTCAAAATTTGTGCATTTTTTATTTTTTATTTCAAAAAGTGTAACAGATTGAGGTCAAGTGTAAATTGCAAAAATGTTCAGCATATCAGGATCTACCCTTCCTGAAATTTTGAAGAAAATCCAAAACCCTTTGAAGGAGTTATTGCCTTTTTTGCACAGAATTTTCAAAATGTTTATATTTTTTTTCGTCTTTTATTTCCAAAACTAATAGAAAATTAAGGTTAAGGAGGTTCGCTCCTCATGTTTTGGGATTTCTGTCAGATTTTTGGAATCCTCGGGTTTTATCAGTAGTTAATATGGGAAAAATCCGTAGGTTTTCAAAAAAGTGTTTTTGAAAACCTACGGATTTTCCCATATTAACTACTATCCAGGAGCATGTGACAACTTTTGTTTCTACAACGGTAAAACTTTACTTTAAAGCACTCCAGAAGTAAAAAAGTAGTATATAACAAGAAACGTGCGGGTTATTACAACGGTTTAAACACTCCTACCTAAAACAACATTATGTTTTTTTTATTTATCTCATAAATCTTTATATTATAAAAATGGAACAAAAGATAACACTTTCTAGTTATGCAGGTAAAGGCACTCCTTCTAATTTTGTGACCCAGTTCGGAGAACCCTTGGTACTAGATAAGAATAGGCAGTATGCTTTTGGTTTATCCCAAATAAATAGTATGACTTACAGTTGGTATAATATTTCTGAGTTCTATGGTAACAAGAAAATAAAGTATAGTCTTGATTCTGGGAGTACATTCAAGGAATTGTCGTTTGTCGATGGTAACTACAGCTATGGGGACATATCCTCTTATATAGCGGAATTTCTATCGGTAAACGACAAAGTCGAAGACAGTCCAATTAGGCTGGACTTTGGTCTGACGAGCTTTAAGGTGCTAATCACACTACAGGAAAATACACAACTAGACATGAGAGACGGTAACTTTGCTGAGTTCGACATAATCGGGTTCGACAAGAAAATAGTAAAGGAGACGGAATACGGTAGTAAATTGCCTAACATCACTAACGGGATAGATAGTATTTATGTTCATTGTGATTTGATCACTAGTTCCGTTGTAGACGGTAAGTCGGGTGACGTAATCTACGTCTTTAGTACTGCAAATCTAACTCGTAGTTACCCGTTCAAGAGAACACCATATTATATAGGATATTCGAGAGTAAACAAAACAAGGATTGACTCGATTCGTGTTTGGGTGACCGACGCAGACGGCAGAAATATAGACTTGAATGGTGTTGATACCAGTTTTACTTTTATTCTGAGAGAAATATTAACGGTAAAGAAAAAATGAGAAAAGTATATAGTAAGGAGTTAGGAATATATGTTTTTGTTGACCCGGTAACGAGAGGACCTACGGCAGAACAAATAGGTGGTGGACTATTTGACAGCATATTTAGTACTGCCGTAGGCACTGCTGCAAAGCAACTGACAAAAGAGACAATAAAAAATCTGCCGTTGCAGCATTAGACACTGGGAGTAAAAAACTTGGTGAAAAAGTGGGAGAGTACGTAGCAGATAAAATATCACCGACGAAAGCAGGCGCAACACCAACAAAACCAAGTGAACACGCAACACCAGTTGCAAAACCAGGTGCATTGATTAAAGAAATAAAAAAGTATGCCGACGAAAGCGTCGCATCAAAAATTGGGAAAATATAAGGTAAGGGTACGAGAATACACAAAAGAATTAATCGCTTATTGTAGATTAAAATCATACTATAAAAATGGGAAGGAAAAAACTATATGAGACAGATGTTGAAAAAACAAGGCCATAATGAACATCAAAAGAAATAATACGCCTCCCATAAATTTTACTGTGAGGTGTGTAATAAACTCCTTTGTATTTCAGCTAAAAAATATCATATTAACTCTGCGGCTCATCGTAAGAGATTCGTAGAATAAAAAGTTACCTATTTAAAGAATAAAAAATCATTCAAAAGTTACATTTAAAGAATAAAAAAATCATTCAAAAGTTACGAGTGTCGATGGATAAAAATCATACAAATATGAATTACAACGAAAAGAACGGAATTAGAACGTATACTATTAGTTACCCTCTAGAAGAATTAACCAGCGATGAGGTAGAGGTGATATCAGAGTTAATAAAAGAAAGACTGGATCACGCCGTTTCAGACGGGTTTACTAATAGCGCTGATGTATTAGTAAAATTTGTCTATACTGGTAGTACACCAAGTTACAAATATAATACCACCAAGAGTATGAATTCGTTTCTTATAAGGGAGTTTACTGACTTCGTAGCGCTTTATCAGAAGTACGTAGATATGACACTACCTCCGAATGAGGATTATATACATAAAATCATAGGAATTAGAATAAATGTAGTAAAATCACCCAGTGGTGGATGCTGGAATAGGGAATATTCAGAGACGATAACAGATGGGGTTAAAAGGAAACGCCCATTATCAACCAATAATAACTGTTTGTTCCGATGGTTGCGACAACTCAAACCAGATTTTAATCCCACAATCACTTTTTGTGATGAGGTACGAAGAGGATATGGGTTGGCTCCTAAAACATCCGTGCCGTTCCCAG
>MJUU01033665.1:66362-85946 GCA_002080025.1 Modiolus philippinarum | reverse complement strand
ATGAAACTTTTACAGAATGTTCAGTAGATACTGCCATTGTGCACCAGCGATTTAAAATTTTTATTTGACTTTGATTATTTTTTTGGGGGGAAGGGTTACATATGGAATCACATGGGGGAGCAGGGGGTATGTTTTTGTGAGCTTTGCTCACAGTTATTCTAGTTTAGAATTAAAATATGAATTAATATGTCTATTATTTGGACTAAATGTTAAAAAAGAATGAACAGGACTGGAAATGTTCATGTAAGATACCATCTGACACTCCTGGGAGAAAGGTGTTAGTTATTATCATTTTTTCGGTAATTAGTGAAATCAACATAGTACACAAACAAAAACACACATAAAGTACCTCAATGAAGTTGAAATGCAAACATTGTGTATTTAGTAAGAAAACAACTCAAAAAATTTTTTTTTCTTTTATTAAAAGTAATAAATAATGTCTCAATGCACCCAGATGATTGTTGAATACCAGCAAACTGTACTTGGTCATCATTGTATGTGTCTCCAGGACATTTTACATTCTCAACTTACCTCCTTGGTTCTTGGTTAATCAAGTAGGACCCCTTCTCTGGAATTGAATTTTAGCTCCCAATTTTCCGACTTATAATTGAGTAAAACAGTAATTAAACTCAGATGTATCAAAAATATGTATATCATAAATGTGAAATCTAAATTAGATATTCCATGACATCCAAGAAACACCAAAATAAATATAAAAAATAAAAACCGCCGGCCCGCATCAAATTTGAAATAAAAAGGCTTGGGAAACAAACAGTTTTTTTTTTTAATGGCCTAAAATCCAGCCATTTAATTTGCTGTTTCGGGTGATATTTATCTTCATGTGATATTTTTATACGACCGCAAAAATTTTTGCGGTCGTATAATGGTATGGTGCTGTCCTCGTCGTCGTCGTCGTCGTTGTTGTCGTTGTCGTCGTCTGTAGACGCTTTTGTTTTTGGGCAATAACTTAAGTTCCAGTTGATCAATCCTTATGAAATTTTAACACAATGTTCCTTGGCACAAAAGGAAGGCTTGGCATAGTTTTGGTCATTGGGGCCTCACCTGTTTTTAAAAAAGGGGCCAAAAAGGGTTACATTTGATGTTTTCACATATTTGACTGTAGAATCTTTATTATATATCGGATTTTGATGGGGTTTCTTTCAGTGTTCTCCTTAGGAAATTTCCAATCAGTAATATGTCAACAGATTTCACATCGCATGTACCATTCATGAGATAAATTGGTCCCAAAAGGGGGAAATCTCAAAAATATATTTTTTTCATTTTTTGTCCGATTTTGATGCAGTTTTTTCATTAGATTCCTTATGAAAAATTAATATAGCGCTTAACTTTTATATTTTTGGTAACTTGTTTCCTTTCAGCTATGAGGGGCCGAACGGGGCCAAAATTGCAAATTTGCTGATAACCTGAAATTTTTATTTTTCATCGGATTTCGATGGGATTTTTTTCTTTGAATTCCTCTTGATATAAGCTTTCAGCACTATGTCAACAGATATTGCGTAGCTCTTACCGTTTCCGAGCTACAAGGGGTCAAAGGGGCCAAAATTGCATATTTTCGAAATATGTGAAATCTTTATTTTTCATCGGATTTCAATAGAATTTTTTTTCTTTGGATTCCTCTTGATATAAGCTTTCAGTATTATGTCAACGGATTTTGTGTAGCTCTTACCGTTTCCGAGCTACAAGGGGTCAAAGGGGCCAAAATTGCAAATTTTCTAAATATATGAAATCTTTATTTTTCATCGGATTTTGATGGGATTTTTTTCTTTGAATTCCTCTTGATATAAGCTTTCAATAGTATGCCAACGGAGATTGCGTAGCTCTCGCCGTTTTCGAGCTACAAGGGGCCAAAGGGGCCTAAATTGCAAATTTTCGAAATATGTGAAATCTTTATTTTTCATCGGATTTCAATAGAATTTTTTTTCTTTGGATTCCTCTTGATGTAAGCTGTCAGTAGTATGGCAGCGGATTTTGTGTAGCTCTTACCGTTTTCGAGCTACAAGGGGTCAAAGGGACCAAAATTGTGATTTTTTGAAATATTTGAATCCTTATTATTCATTGGATTTCGATCAGATTTTTTTCTTTGGATTCGTCTTGATATAAGCTTTCAGTAGTAAGTCAACAAATTTGGCATAGCTTTTCCCGTTTCTTAGCTGAAGGGGCCAAAGGGGCCAAAATTGCAACTGATTAAAGCTCTTTATTGTGTCCATTTAATTACTGTATCAAGCTCTTTACTGTGTCCTCATTCATTTTGAATTACACTTGTTCTAATTTCAGTATTCGACATGCTGCGGTCGTATCATGCTGCGCTCGGCGTAGCCCTTTATTTCTACATGTGGTAATCTACCATAACACCCTCCACTGAAGGTAGTATGTTTATACATGTAGTATTAATCATATTTACATAGTGAAATTTATGTATTTGTCACAAGCTTTGCATAGTCATTCCAAACTGTGGGATGCATTTTCAGACATGTGGGTAACAACAATCTGTTTATTTCTTGAGGATCATTATGTCCATACTTATATTGAGTCCACACTTTGTCCAAACCTGTATTGTGTCCAATCACAAGTGAATTTGAACTCATCATATTAATTAAGGGTTCAACAAGTTGGGTTATAACTGGTTGCCACTCCATGACAGCTCTTGTTCGGTTTTACCTAGGAGGACAAGTTTATCAATCTCCATATATTAAGTAATGAATTTGGATAGAGCAAGGGGCAGTATATTTTGATTGCCACTGAAAAAGGAAGAATGATATTTAAGTAGTGGAAAGTTTAGCCAAATGGATCTTAAGGTAGATCGACACCAAAACACAGCTCATTCGATTGGCGCATATTGAAAATCGAGTCGGATGGGAATGGACTTGATATTTAAGCTGGAATGTACTTTTCTTCGCCTTTTCACTGAGATGTCATAATAAACACATATATATCATTTACTTTCCCATGAATTATCTCCCTTTTGAGGTGAATATTTTCCATGTCTTAAACTACATAAGATATCTCTCTTAATCAAACGATGACATATAGATTTTTTCCGCTCAACAGATAGCTGAAGCGTATCTCTCTTTAAATTATCAAAAAAATTTTAAAATCTATAAAATTTTATCTGATATTTATTTCATATGAAAGGTAAACAATAAGCATGCTCTCAGAGTTCATCAAATATTCTTTGTTAATGTTGCTGAAAAGTACTGAATTAGGCATAATCTTCAAAGCCTGATAATGGGGAAAGATGATAGGTGACATATAATTTTTCATTTCATTTTTGGAACACATGAGTTAAGAATTACAAAATATCTTAAAATAAAAAGATTCTTTGTGATATTTTTATTAGGCTTGAACTACGTTGAACATGAACAGAGTGTGGATACCTTGTTTCCGAGGGCTGTACCCCTCAGTCTGACTTTCTTGGTTTTTGTCTCACCTGAGACTTAGGGATAGCGTTTCCGGCAGTGGCAGCGTCAACAATTGCACACTATTGTGAATTAACAAGCTTATGCTAGTTGTAGGTCCATAGTATTTGATGTGCAGTTGTATTAGCATGGGTACAACTCAAATCCTACTTATTTAATGGCCCTCTGGCCCGAAAGATCACTTAAAGTTTTCAGCAAGCAGTTTGTACAGCTTATGCCAGAAGTCCTAGGCACTTGATATTTGACATGCAGTTGTGTCTTGGTGTTTACATACCGATTCCACGCCCAGATGGTGGCCCTGGCCCCTTAGTCATGCATGAAAGATCACTAAGTTTTCAGCAAGCAGTTTATACAGCCTGTACCAGTAGTCCTATCCACTTGATATTTGACATGCAGTTGCGTCTTGAAGAGTACCGTACATACTGATTCCATGCCCAGATTGTGGCCCTGGCCCCTTTGTCATGCATGAGTGATCACATCATTTTTTTCCAAGGAAATTGTAAATACAGTTATTGTCGATATATCATCACCTTGGTCATATTTCAATTCCTATTCCTTAATCAATTTTGAAAATTGTTACCATCTGTTTCTGAAACAGATGAAGTCAATTTTCCAAATTGGTTAAGCATCTTACAGTTTTACAATTCAAGTATATAAATTTGGTTTAACAATATGAATAGATGATTCTTACCACAGGAAATCTTCTGTCTTAATGCTAGCTTGAGATATTTTAAGTTATATAAATAGTTTATTACATTGGGCAATTGATTTTTCAAGAACTGCAAACAAAAGGTTAAAAATGCTTAATTGTTAGGTTTAAAGTATAATTTCCAATTTCCAATAATTTTTTGATCTTTGGTATATTTTAAAATATAATGGGTATTCATTTTCATTATTTTTCTATAAAAATGGAAAAATGAAAAAAATAACAAGGGAGATCATAAATGCTATATAATTATTTCCCCTTAATAAATTAGCACGTTTTCCTCCCAAAAATGATCTTCATAATAAAAATTCAGATACAAAAATATAAAAATGTGCCAGAAATAGAATTTTAAGATTAAATTTGAGTTCATATCAAAGATAATAAAAAAAGAATTAGAAATATTTCCAAAAGTTAAATTAAGAATTTCCCTATCCTTAAAGAAAAAAAATTATTCATTACAAAGGCAGTTTTCTTTAGTACATCCACAATAAAGTTTAAGAAGATATCCAGAGGTGAGTATCAACTTTTCAAATTGTTGAACCAATTTTAAAGTTTGATAGCAACAACTGAGTTGTAAAAACTGTAAGATTGGTCCAGCAATTACTTAACCAATTTGGAAAATTGCCTTTATCTGTTTCAGAAACTAATGGTACCAATTTTTAAAATTGATTAAGGAATAGGAATTGAAATATAACCAAGGTGATGATATATAGACTATAAAGAATTATATTTTATTTTTATTGCTGCTGCAGTAGATCAATGTGAAAATTAAGGTGATGCAAGGAGGGGGACATATCCTGTGTCCACAGTTAATATTTTATATCTTGGGATTGCCTCATGGCTCATGTTTATGAAATTTTAGAAACAATTAACAGCTATGTGCCAGACGCAGCAGTTTGTTTTATTTTGAACAGACATATCATGATAAGGAGGGGCATTTCTTAAAATACATGTGGCGGGCTGTAAAATTTCCCAACCCTGAATGGCTAGGGGAATTTAGATCCAAACTTGTCCTTTTTGCAAATACCCCGATGTTCATAATATTTCTGTTTATTTACACCAAATGTCTCTATCGTCAAAATCCACAGATGACTCTGGGACAAATACCACAACAAGCGTCTCAGTGAAGGGGTGTTTTCCAAAAAATACCATGGCTATTAACCAATCAGAATGCAGCTTACTTACATAAGGTGTAATTACATCTGAAATATTTTCTTTCCATCATGAAATGGTATGGTTATTATTTGCTTACCTGGTTAAAGTGTGGTCCTTTAAAATCACTTGATATCCATCTCTCATGAATATCTAATGCGAAAATCCTTTCTTTTAAATAATTTGGCATAATGGAACCTCACTGTGCAGGTTACCTTAGAATAGTCCAGTAAAATGGAACTAGATCTAGCAATAAAAATTGCTGATAGCACAGGATAGTTCACAGCATTATATTTTGTTGAACATGCATGTAAACAATCATGAGTTATTGTCTCCGCCAATGTAGTTTGGGAGGGAACATTTGGTTTCATCAGTTCACCTGCACATCCTCTGAAAGTTAAAGTCTCATGTGTATCATTGGAATTACAAGTCATTGATGGATGATGTTTTTTTCATGATGTACTTTGCATCTTGTACTTGAATAGTGAATATATTCTAAGTTCCGTCAAACAGGGAAACCCTCTTACAAGGTATAGAACACCATCCTGATACCCATACCAAATTGCAGAAGGCTGGAATATGTGGTTAGGAAAAAAATATGACAGAAACTTTCAAGATGGGGAAAAATGTTCCTAGTTCAATCAGACAGGAAGTGGGAATGCAAGAGATCCCAGTATAGGTCACATACTGATACACCGTGATGAATTGCGGAAGGCTGGGATATGTGGTGCCTGAGAAAAATGTGACAAATTTTAATAAGAGACAAATATTGTCAGTTCCATCAAACAGGAAGGGCCATGCAAGAGATCCTTAACTCTCTTACACAGTAAAGGTCCCAATACTGTTACTCAATGCCAAATTGCAGAAGCCTAGAGTATGTGGTTCATGAGAAAAATGTGACAGAAATTTTGACACCTGCGACGATAGAACCAAAACAACACATAGTGATCCTAATACATGTATACAAAGGCTAGATGATCTTACCATGTACAGTAACTGAATTCGGACATAAACTTGAATGTAAGTCAATCATGCAGATTATGTAGGTCAAAGTGACCTAATTTTGCCTGGATGCTGACCTATTTTCAAAGATGCATGCACATGCAAGGTTAGATGAGCCTACCATGTACAGTTACTGAGATATCAACGTAAACTTGAATGCAAGTCACTCATGTGGAAAATATAGGTCAAAGTGACATTATTTTGCCTGGATGCTGACCTACCGTCAAAGATGAATGCACATGCAAGGTTAGATGATTGTACCATGTACAGTTACTTAGATCTGAACTCAGACTTAAACTGGAATGTAAGTCGATCATGCAGAAAATATAGGTCAAAGTGACCTAATTTTGCCTTGATGCTGACCTATCACCGAAGATGCATGCACATGCAAGGTTATATGATCCTACCATGTACAGTTACTAAGATCTGAACTCCGACGTAAACTTCAATGTAAGTCACTCATGCAGAAAATATAGATCAAAGTGACATTATTTTTCCTGGATGCTGACCTACCGTCAAAGATGCATGCACATGTAAGTTTAGATGATTGTACCATGTACAGTTACTTAGACCTGAACTCGGACATAAACTGGAATGTAAGTCGATCATGTGGAAAATATAGGTCAAAGTGACCTTATTTTGCCAGGATGCTGACCTACCCCCAAAGATGCATGCACATGCAAGGTTAGATGATCCTACCATGTACAGTGACTGAGATCTGAACTCNGACGTAAACTTGAATGTAAGTCACTCAAGCGGAAAATATAGGTCAAAGTGACCTAATTTTGCCTGGATGCTGACCTACCCCCAAAAATGCATGCACATGCAAGGTAAGATGATCCTACCATGTACAGTGACTGAGATCTAAACTCGGACATAAACTTGAATGTAAGTCACTCAAGCGGAAAATATAGGTCAAAGTGACCTAATTTGGCCTGGATGCTGACCTACCGTTAAAGATGCATGCACATGCAAGGATAGATGGTCCTACAATGTACAGTGACTGAGATCTGAACTCGGACATAAACTTGAATGTAAGTCACTCAAGTGGAAAATATAGGTCAAAGTGACCTAATTTTGCCTGGATGCTGAACTACCATCAAAGATGCATGCACATGCAAGGATAGATGATCCTACCATGTACAGTGACTGCGATCTGCTGAACTCAGACGTAAACTTGAATGTGAGTCACTCAAGCGGAAAATATAGGTCAAAGTGAACTAATTTTACCTGGATGCTGACCTACCATCAGAGATGCATGCATACCCACAGTTAGATTATCGTACTATGCATGGTAGCTGAGATATGAACTGAAATGTAAATTTGAATGCAAGCCACTCAAGCGGAAAATATAGGTCAGAGAGACATAATTTTCTTTGAGACTGAGTTAGCCCAAGATGCACCTGCATGCAAAGTTTGATGAACCTACACTGCTTAGTTACTAAGATATATACCCAAATGCGGACACAGACGCGGACGCCGGGGGTACTCCAATAGTCCACCTCAACTTCGTTGAGGCGAACTAAAAATAAGGGATATATGGGGATTTTGGTCATACATGACTCAATGGTTGTTGTATATCTTTTAAAGATGTATGTGAAAAAAAATCAAACATTACAGGAATTATCATAATCACATAATTATGTCATTACAGTTAAATTTTGTATGGACAACCTTTCTAATTGATTTGAATTTCAATTAAATTTATTCAAAACAACAAAAACTTCTCAAACACTTTTCCACTTTTTAGCTCACCTGACCGAAAGGGTCAGTGTGAGCAATTGCCATCACTTGGCGTCCGTTGTCCGTTAACTTTTCACATTTTCATCTTCTCCTCTGAAAACACTGAAGCAAATTCAACCAAACTTTACAGGAATGATGTACTAAAGGTCTTTAACAAAGATTGCTCAATTCGTCCCTATCTGATAAAAAACATGTCTGCCAGCGTGGAACATAGTTAAACTTTGGACCCTATGGGAAAATCACATTTTCATCTTCTCCTCTATAACTGTTGAAGCAAATTCAATCAAACTTTACAGGAATGATGTACTAAAGGTCCTTTACAAAGATTGCTAATTTTATTCCGATCTGATAAAAAACATGGATGCCAGCAAGGAACATAGTTTAACATTTGACCCTTTGACCCTATGGGAAAAATCACATTTTCATCGTCTCCTCTGAAACCACTAAAGCAAATTCAACTAAACTTTATAGTAATGAAATACTAAAGGTCCTTAACAAATATTGCTCCCTTCACTCTGATTCAATAAAAAGATGGCCGCCAGCACGGAACATAGTTTAACAATGGACCCTATGGGAAAAATCACATATTCATCTTTCCTCTGAGACCACTAAAGCAAATTCAACCAAACTTTACAGGAGTGATGTATTAAAGGTTCTTTACTGAAAATTGCTTATTTTGTTCCAATCTGACAAAAAACATGGCTGCCAGCACTGAACTTAGGTTTAACATTGGACCTATGGGAAAATCACATTTTCATCTTCTCCTCTAAAACCACTGAAACAAATCAACCTAACTTTACTGGAATGATGTACAAAAGGTACTTTACAAAAATCGCTCATTTCATTTAGATCTGTTAAAAAACATGGCCGCCAGTGCCGATCATTGGAGCCCATTATCAGAAAACCATCCTTTTCATCATTTTCTCTGAAACTATTCAAGCAAATTTATCTAAATGTATAGAAGATCTTTTGCAAAAGTTACTCATTTCAATAGGATCAGAAAAAACACGGGTGCTAATAGAAAAACATAGCTAAACATTAGACCCCATTGGTAATAAACATTATTTTTGGACATGCATGGCATAGAAGCATTTTGTCAGGTGAACAATACAGCCTCTAGTTTTATTATAGTGTTTACTGTCAAGCAAAAGTTTGAGATGGGTGTTAACATAGACAAGGGAAATCTTGTTTCAGCTGAAAACAGAAAAATCGCTATAAATCAAGGGAGTAGAGTTAAAGACAGGAAACTAGAGGCTCAGAGACTGAGCCTGTATCGCTCGCCTGGTAAAATGCTTCTACGCCATACATAAAAAGATGTTTTCTTACCAATGGGGTCAAATGTTTACCTATGTTCTTCATTAGCACCCATGTTTTTTGTCTGATCCTATTGAAATGAATAATTTTTGCAAAGGACCTTCTATACATTTCAGAGATGATGATTATAAGGATGGTTATATCTCATTCCTGGCTCCAATGTTAAACTATGTTATGCACTAGAGGCAATCTTTTTGTCAGATCCAAGTACCTTCCATACATCCTTACTGTAAAGATTGGTTGAATTTGCTTCAGTAGTGTCAGAGGAGATAGCAAATAGATGCTTCTCCCACAGGGTCCTATGTTAGACAATGTTCTGCGCTGGCAGCCATGTTTTTAAGGAGATTGGAAAAATTTCTGCAATCTACATAAAAGACCTTCCATACATCATTCCTGTAGAGTTTGGTTAGATTTGCTTCAGTAGCTTCAGAGGAGATAGCAAATATATGCTTTTCCCATAGGGTTCCATGTTAAACTAAATTCTGCGCTGGCGGCCATGTTTTTTTCACGGATCGAAAAAATTTCGGCAAACTAAGTAAAGGACCTTCCATACATCATTCCTGTAAAGTTTGGTTCCATTTGCTTCAGTAACTTCAGAGGAGATAGCAAATATTTGCTTTTCCCATAGGGTCCCATGTTAAACTATGTTCTGCGCTGGCGGCCATGTTTTTTCACGGATCGAAAAAATTTCGGCAAACTAAGTAAAGGACCTTCCATACATCATTCCTGTAAAGTGTGGGTCCATTTGCTTCAGTAGCTTCAGAGGAGATAGCAAATATATGCTTTTCCCATAGGGTCCCATGTTAAACTATGTTCTGCAATGGCAGCCATGTTTTTTCACGGATCGAGAAAATTTCGGCAAACTGAGTAAAGGACCTTACATACATCATTCCTGTAAAGTTTGGTTCAATTTGCTTCAGTAGTTTCAGAGGAGATAGCAAATATATGCTTTTCCCATAGGGTCCCATGTTAAACTATGTTCTGCGCTGGCGGTCATGTTTTTTCACGGATCGAAAAAATTTCAGCAAACCAAGTAAAGGACCTTCCATACATCATTCCAATCGTTTCTTGCTTTTGGGAATCTTGATTAGAAATTTTTAGTGTGGATCATCTATAGCACATTGTGCCTAAATTTGGTAATAATTAGCTTGGTAGTTTCAAAGGATTATGTCTTTGAATAGTTTTCAAATAGGGTCAAATGTTGAACTAAATTGACTGCTTTTGGATGTCTTGAATGAGATGCAAATCTGTCAAAGATATTTTTTAAAGGGAACATCTTGCGATCATTGTGCCTAATTTTCGTTATACATGGCCAAGCATTTTCAGATTCGAGAATCTCTGAATGGTTTTTCTCATATGGTCTTATGTTAATCTATGTTCCGTGCTGGTGGGCATTTTTGATGGTTTGTACATTTGCCAGACAAAAGTTTCGAAGTGGACCACCCATTGACTATTGTTGCCAAATTAGGTTCCAACTGCCAAGTGCTTTCACTTTTTCTTTGAAAGTGTTGTATATTGTCCAAAGTTTGACTACATTTCCCACTGTTGGCTATCCTGTATGAGAGGCGAACTGCCAAACTCATTATTTGAAGAAGATTGTGCCTAAGTTATGCTATTAATGGCGTACAAGATCTTTAATTTTCCAATAGTGTCATGTGTTAAAATATTAAACTATTTTTCCCGCTGGTGGCCACATTGAATTGGTGCGGTACATGCCTGTCAGAAAACCCAAGCACATTTATTATTGTTTGGTTCCATTTTGCTTTGTGGTTTCAGAGGACATCATTTTGAATGTGTTTCCATCGGTATTGTGCCAGAAGAGATGATCTTTGAAAGTGTTCTATAGGATCACTTTTATGGTGTCCTTTTTCAAAATTGTTGACAGCAGGTTCATGCCTAAACCAAGACAGATTGAATTAAATACAAATGTTTTACAAAATTATGACCCAAACAATCAATGCAAGGAAATCACAGCTAATTGGTCTGGAAATTCATATTAAAAAAAAATTCCTTGGTTTAAGATATTCCATGTTAAACTGTGTTTCCTCTGGATGAGATGTGTCAATTTTTTGGTGGACCATTGTTCCCAAGTTTTGTTATAAGTGCCACAGATTCAGAGATGTTTTTCCCTTAGATTATTTGACTGTTATCTGCTGGCAACCTTCTTTGACCGGGTGCAGACCTGCCAGACATATTTTTGTACAGGTAATTACCCAACAATTATTTTATAGCTCAAGACCAAATTTGAATTAATTCTTACCGGGTACTTACACAAGCCAAGTTTTTTCAGCAAAAAACATTTCTCATCCATATTGCATTTTAGTAGAACTTATCAACAAACAGCAGTTCTAAACTGTAATGAAAATTCTCATCCATAGTGGTTTATAGTAAAACTTCAACATATCAGCAAACAGGAGGTGGTAACAAGGCAGACCTGAAAATGGCTTACAAATTACAGCTCATCATAAACAAACTACACTTCAATAATGAAATCATTCCACATACACAAGCTGAGAAAACTGTGATGGATAAAACGATGGTCAAACAGACAGACCGTATAATACCCCATCACTATATACCAACAGCTTTTTCAAAGCAGGGGTGTTAAAATTACAAAATAACAATGGAGAAAGATTTAAAATTTATTTTTCAATAACCTTAGCTTAACAACAGTTCAAATCAATTACACTTTCATTGGATGAACACATCACATACATATATAATTCATACAAATAGATGATTCAAAAATATTTTACTGCTAGACTCATATTATTAGGCTCTAAATTACTATGTGCTTACTGGTATATTGCTATTAAAACAACAAAACTTTCATGTTGAGATAAGGGTTATTCCATTAATACAGACAGGGTGTTTCATGCAGTAAATGATTCAAAACCCATGATTCCATACCACAAATATTTTTTTTCTTCCTATATCTCCTCAACTCCAAGTTTAATGGAATACTCCTTATCAGTTTAAGAAATTTATAAATTAACTGCAAAATGTGTTTTATTAAGTACGAATTGGCTATAAAGATAAATCTTGAACTGAAATCATTCTGGGAACACTAGGTGCACTATTAATGCAAAGTAAATAAATAATAAATGTCAATAATGTTGTCTATGACAGTAATGTAGCACCATATTGAAAAAAAAATTGTTGACCTTAAAAAATTTGCTACAAATGAATACATGTGGATAAAGAGATCTAAAGAAAAATACTGGCAGTTAAAACTAATATGGCATTATTTTCATCCAATACACTGATGGGACTAAAATTCTAGAATTAATCTTAAATTTTATTTATCTATTCTAGAATGTTTTGTAAAGTTCATGAATACTAATTTAAGTTGCCTCCAATATTTTGCATTTGTAAAAAAAAACACAACTGACAGTATATGGAATTTAAGGGAAGTGCTCAAGGTAATAACTACATGGTAAAATTGGTAAAAACCCATAAATATCACATAACATCTTAATGAATAGTTGACAGATGATAATGATGAGTTGAACGGAGGATAGACACTTATAACCATGAATTGTTATAAATCTGCACAATGAGGAACTCCCTGTGCCAAGTTATTTATATATGGTCAAAGTGGAGATAATTTTAATTTCAATAAGAAAGGAGGCTGCATTATCTCCACTTTGACCATGTATAACTAACTTTGTACAGGGAGATAATTGACTGATGTCTCTCATTGGAGACTACATCCTACCATACTGGAGTTGGCAATAAAAAGTATGCTTCACCATACATGTTTTTTACCAGAATTAAGATCAAATATTGCTCATTTTAGCCATTCATTCCCCTAAACTTAATACATGATGAAAGTTTGGAAAAAAAACTAACATTTTATTGATGAGAATTTTTTATATCTATGAAAATATATATTATATTATCTAAACTATAGGTAAAAGTGAAAAAATGTATATGTCATCATGCTATTCAGAATTTTTTTTTTTAATGTGTCTGGACTAATCAACAGCAAAGTGAACAAAATATGACATTTCACATGTCAGTCAGCTGTGACTTCACAAATGAAAAACTGTCAAATAACTATTCTGGCCCAAAAATCAAGGATATCTGGTATACGACTCTTCATTTTGCAAAATGTACAAATTAATTGCTCCATGGAGCAGTGTCTATCTACCTTAAGAAAACAGGAATAATGGATATCACAATATTGCAATAAATGAGAAATGTCAATTTTACAAAATTTTACAATTGGTAAATATAAAAATTTGAGTTCTACATACATGATGGCAAGATGAGATTTTACACATGATATTATGCTGTCAATACACATTTTGAGCATAAAATGAAAGACAATAACAACATTCTCCATGATGGAATTTTCTGGTACAACAATCAACAAAATTATAAATTTCATAAGAAAATTGCCCTTGTGTTTGATAGGAATGTTGAATGCACCATAATGTAATAAAATAATAACAGATTTGATACGCATGACTATATAATAGACATGTACAAACGGTCCTTATAATCACATATAACCTCTATTAAATAAGACATAGACTGATCATAATTCAATACTGAATTCTAGCACCTAAAGCCAACTGGGAAAATCACTTACAAATAATAGAAGTACCAAAAAAAATATGGTAATTAATTGACATAGTTTTTCTAACAAAAATTAAATAGATTATTACACAAACTATGTGGAGTAAACTTAAACTAAAGCTCTGAAGACTTAAGGCTTTTATTGTTCATGAGATTCTACGAACTTTGGTAAATAAACAGAGCATTTTTACCATGTTTACATTGAAACAGAGTGTCTACAAAATCAAATGAAGATGGAACACAAACATCTGTATAACACAGGAACTTAATACTTCTGAAAAGAAGCAAAGGAAGCACTAGTTCCAACATGTCTAATACAGGTAAATCAAAAAATTGACCAAACATTTGCAAGGAATCATGGGATTTTCACTTCTTTTCAAAATGTTTGGGACAAATTTTTCTATGTATAATTGGTTTCATTGATAATAATCCAACTACACATCCTCTTTCACCATGATAAAACACTTCTTATGTGCAGAAGTAAATACAGACCGATGTTTGGTCAAGTTAGAAGAGATAAAATAACAACCATTATGAATGATTGTTTAACAACATTTGGTCGCTTTAGAAGAGAAAGCATTACAACCATTATGATTGATTTCTTACGTATTGCACAGTTCATATACTCAGTGTAATCTGACTGAGAATAAGCACAAATTAACAATTCAGTTAATCTCTGACTGAGAATTTAGCGTAAATTAACTATTCAGTTAATCTCTAAGATAATAGATTCTGTCCTCATTTTAATGGCCTTTATCCTGGTGCTCCACCAAAACTTTCTCTTGGACATAACCATAAATGTATTTTACAGTATCTATCACCTTCCCCAGGCACCTGTCCCCAACAAATACATTTATATTTGACATTTCTTTGACCTCTTGAAGTGTCAACTTCCATTCTAGTATGCAGTCCATGAAGCACAGAACAATACACAGACATTATAACTTGTTTCTGAAAAACATAATAACATGAACAATCATACAATTTGAAGGACTCAATAGTGTTCATTTGCCAAATAAAATAATGCCTATGTTTTGTACACTTTCCTGTTTTTCAGATGAGAAAATATTATCAACGACCCCAAAAAGGTTGATTTACCAGGTTCATAGGTTAAGTTTCATGCTTCAAACCAAACATTCTTCTACAATTTCATGGTTTTTTTGTTGACAATCCTAAATCAAAATTGTCTGAAAGGACAATCCTGCTTTACATTTAAATCTCACCGAGACCTCCCTTGAAAGTGGAAAAGCTATATACTTTGAAATCTAATTATTGTTCATATTATAACCAGTGTAAAATTCATTCATTTTCACCAATATCCAATTGTATAAGATAACAAAAAATATGGTATATGACGTTCTGGTATTGGTTACACAACATAATTTTGTGTGATATAAATAAATCTGTGAAATATGTATTGATTGTATTTCAGTTCTCAGATTCTGAAATAATGTGCAAATCCATAAAATGTAAAAAAAAAAAATGTCAGCAACTATTTCATGGTGTACATTCTGAAGGTGGACAATTTTTCATTGGTTGGATAAATGTTGCTTCTGTTGGTGAAAGTAACTGTGGTGTATTGCGATTATCTAGCGAAATTTAACTTGGTATTAAAAGTGTTAAAAGTTACTTAAGTATATATTTGACATTCATTTTTAGCTCACCTGACCCGAAGTGTCAGTGTGAGCTATTGCCATCACTTGGCGTCCGTCGTCTGTCGTCCGACGTCCGTCGTCCATCCGTTAACTTTTCACATTTTCATCTTCTCCTCTGAAACCACTGAAGCAAATTCAACCAAACTTTACATGAATGATGTATGGAAGGTCCTTTACTAAGATTGCTCATTTCGTTCTGATCCGATAAAAAACATGGCCGCCAGCGCGGAACTAAGGTTTAACATTGGACCCTATGGGAAAAATCACATATTCATCTTTTCCTCTGAAACCGCTGAAGCAAATTCAACCAAACTTTACAGGAATGATGTACTAAAGGTCCTTAACAAAGATTGCTCATTTCGTTTGGATCCGATAAAAAACATGGCCGCCAGCACGGAACTTAGTTTAACATTGGACCCTATCGGAAAATCACATTTTCATCTTCTCCTCTGAAAACAATGAAGCAAATTCAACCAAACTTCACAGGATTGATGTACCGAAGGTCCTTTACAAAGAAAGCTCATTTTGTTCTGATCCGATAAAAAACATGGCCGCCAGCACGGAATTTAGGTTTAACATTGGACCTATGGGAAAAATTGATGGGTGTTCCATGGAACACTTGTGTCGCCTGCACTACAGAAGAGCAATTTTCAGTCCAGTGAAGCTCTAAAATATGCAAAAATAAAATTTAACTTATAATGTGCATGTCTAGATTAGGAGAAAAACATATTCTGCAAATTTGGTTAAGAATATGAATTACAGTTTTAAGGACTTGCAGATTAACAATCTGATTTAACATATGGGCTTAGTGGCTTGGCAAACCTCTAGAATCGGTAAAAAAAATCTCAGTATAATGAGCATAACCAGACCTGATATACAACATATACTGAAAATTAGGTTGGAATCTGACAGACAGTTGTGAAGGAGTCAAAGATTAAAAAACCCAATTAACAAATGAGCTGTTTTGGCTCTGTTAACCTCTTAAATCTGTAAAATCAAAATTTTAAATATTGGGTGCCCAACTATATCAAGTAATCAATGTATTCTGAAAGGCTGGTTGGAATATGATTTACAGTTTTGAAGGAGTTCCCCATAAACAAACAGAATTAACAAATGAGCTATTCTGGCTCAGTGAACCTCTAAAACTGCAAAATCATAATTTTAAGTATCAGATGCACAACTACATCAGGTGAACAACATATCCTGCAAGTTTGGTTGGAATCTGACTTATAGTTGTGATGGAATTGGGGATTAACAGACCAGATTATCAAATGGGAAATTTTGGCTCTGTGAACCTCTAAAATCTGTAAAATCAAAATTCTAGATATAAGGTGCACAAGTACATCAGGTGAACAATCTATCCTGAAAGTTTTGTTGGAATCGGACTGGCAGTTTTGAAGGAGTTGCGGATTCAAAACAGACAGACTCACAAATGAGCAATTTTGGCTCTGTGAACCTCTAAAATCTGTAAAATCAAAATTCTAAGTATCAGGTGCACAACTACACTGGGTGAACAACTTATCCTGAAAGTTTTGTTAGAATCTGACTAGCAGTTTTGAAGAAGTTGCGGATTCAAAACCAACAGACTCACAAATGAGCAATTTTGGCTCTGTTAACCTCTAAAATCTGCAAAATCAAAATTCTATATATCAGGCGCACAACTACACCATTTAAACAAAATATCCTGAAAGTTTGGTAGGAATCGGACAAGTGGTTTTGAAGGAGTTGTGGATTCAAAAACTGTCGGGACGACGCAGGACGACGACGACGACGACGTAAGACGAAGGATAGTAATCCCTATTTGTCGACTCTGCTTACAGCAGGCGACACAAAAATCACATTTTCATCTTCTCCTCTGAAACCACTGAAGTAAATTCGACCAAACTTCACAGGAATGATGTATGGAAGATCCATTACAAAGATTGCTCATTTTGTTCTGATGTGATAAAAAACATGGCCTCCAGCGCAGAACTTTGGTTTAACATTGGACCCTATGGGAAAAATCACATTTCCATCTTCTCCTCTGAAACCAAGGAAGCAAATTCAACCAAACTTTACAGGAATGATGTACTAAAGGTCCTTAACAATGATTGCTCATTTTGTTCCGATCCGACATAAAATATGGCCGCCAGCATGGAACTTGGTTTAACATTGGACCCTATGGGAAAATCACATTTTCATCTTCTGCTCTGAAACAGCTGAAGCAAATTCAACCAAACTTTACAGGAATGATGTTTGGAAGGTCCTTCACAATAATTGCTCATTTTGTTCCGATCCGACAAAAAACATGGCCGCCAGCACGGAACTTAGGTTTAACATTGGACCCTATGGGAAAATTTACATTTTCATTTTCTGCTCTGAAACCACTGAAGCAAATTCAACCAAACTTAATAAGAATGATGTACTAAAGGTCCTTAACAATGATTACTGATTTTGTTCCAATCCGACAAAAACATGGCCGCCACCACAGAACATGGTTTACATTGGACCCTATGGGAAAATCACATTTTCATCTTCTGATCTGAAACGGCTGAAGCAAATTCAACCAAACTTTACAGGAATGATGTACTAAAGGTCCTTAACAATGATTGCTCATTTCCTTCTGATCTGAAGAAAAACATGGCCGCCAGGAAAGAACTTAGGTTTTACATTGGACCCTATGAGAAAAATCACATTTTCATCTTCTGCTCTGAAACCACACAAGCAAATTCAACCAAACTTAAGAGGACTTATGTACTAAAGGTCCTAAACAATGATTGCTTATTTCGTTCCGATCCGACAAAAAACCTGGCCCCAGCAGGGAACATGGTTTAACATTGGACCCTATGGGAAAATCACATTTTCATCTTCTGCTCTGAAACGACTGAAGCAAAGACAACCAAACTTAAAATGAATGATGTACTAAAGGTCCTTTACAAAGATTGCTTGTTTCTGTCCTATCCGATAAAAAACATGGCTGCCAGCGCTGAACTTAGGTTTAACATTGGACCCTATGGGAAAAATCACATTTTCATCTTCTTCTCTGAAACCACTAAAGCAAATTCAACCAAACTTTACAAAGATTGCTCATTTCCTTCTGATCTGACAAAAAACATGGCCGCCAGCAGGGAACATGGTTTAACATTGGACCCTACTGGAAAATCACATTTTCATGATCCCTATGAAAGGACTGAAGCAAATTCAACCAAACTTTACAGGAATGATGTACCAGAGGTCCTTTACAAAGAATGCAAATTTTATTTCAATCTGACAAAAAACATGGCCGCCAGAGCGGAACTTAGGGTTAACCTTCGACCCTATGGGAAAAGTCACATTTTAATCTTCTCCTCTTAAACTGCTGAAGCAAATTCAACCAAATTCACAGGATTGATGTACAGAAGGTACTTTACAAAATTTGTTCATTTCATTTCGATCCAACAAAAAACATGGCCTCCAGTGCAGTACATAGTTGAACATTGTAGGGGGTATGTGAAAACTATACTTTTCATTATCTTCTCTGAAACTAATTTAAAGCAAATTTAACTAAACTGTGATGGAATGGTGTTTTGAAGGTCCTTTGCAAAGATTACTCATTTCAATAGGATCAGACTAAAAACACTTGTGCCAATGGAGAACATAGCTTAACATTAGACCTCATTGGTAAAATACATCTTTTTTGGTCATGCATGGCATAGAAGCATTTTGTCAGGTGAGCGATACAGGCTCAGTCTCTGAGCCTCTAGTTTTCTATTTCATAAAATTAAATTCAATACTATTTCATTTTTATTTACCTTTAAAATTTCATCAGATGGTTGAAAATTTGTCTCTGTGGAAGCTTCTGCAGCAGACGATCCTGTCCTGTAGTCCACTAGAGAACAGGCTGTTAAATTTCCAACACCTTGTCGACCCTGTAAAACAAAGAGTACTAATATCAACATTAAAGCATATGCAAAAATACGAATATAACAAAATATTGTAAAAAAACCACAGCACTGGAAAACTTCAAGCTATA
>MJUU01033665.1:16742-28857 GCA_002080025.1 Modiolus philippinarum | reverse complement strand
ATCAAGAGGAATCCAAAGAAAAAAATCCCATCGAAATCCGATGAAAAATAAAGATTTGACATATTTAGAAAAATTGCATTTTTGGCCTCTTTGACCCCATGTAGCTCGAAAATGGTAAGACCTACACATATCCGTTGACATACTGCTGAAAGCTTAGATCAAGAGGAATCCAAAGAAAAAAATCCCATTGAAATCCGATGAAAAATGATGAAGATTTGACATATTTAGAAAAATTGCATTTTTGGCCCCTTTGACCCCTTGTAGCTCGAAAACGGTAAGACCTTCACAAAATCTGTTGGCATATTCCTGAAAGCTTATATCAAGACGAATCCAAAGAAAAAGTCCCATCGAAATCCGATGAAAAATAAAGATTTGACATATTTAGAAAAATTGCAATTTTGGTCCCTTTGACCCCTTGTAGCTCGGAAACGGTAAGAGCTACGTCAAATCTGTTGAGGAATTACTGAAAGCTTAGATCAAGAGGAATCCAAAGAAAAAAATCCCATCGAAATCAGATGAAAAAATAAAAATTCTACATAATCTGCAAATTCGCAATTTTGGCCCCGTTCGGCCCCTCATAGCTGGGAAAGAAAACAAGTTATCAAAGATCTAATAACTAAGTGCTATATTAATTTTTCACAAGGAATCCATTGAAAAAAACTGCATCAAAATTGGACTAAAAATAAAAAAAAATATTTTTTTGGAGATTTGCCCCTGTTGGGCCCCATTTATCTCGTGAGCGGTACATGCTACGTAAAATTCGTTGCATGCTACAGATTGAAAATTTTCTCAGGAGCACACTGAAACAAACCCCATCAAAATCCAATAATTAATAAAGATTCTACAGTCAACAATTTACGCGTGTGCCAAGATACATCATACTAAAATTTCATAATGATCTGTCCACTAGAAGCAAAGTTACGCTGTTCACAGACGCCAACGACGACGCCGCAAGCACCATACCAATATACAACCGCAAAATTTTTGCGGTCGTATAAAAACTGAATCTGATTTTTTTAAGTGCACTGGACCATTGCTCATACAAATGTCAATGAAGGTCCCCAGCATGATAAAATTGCAGCAAATATTTGGACATTACTGACAAATGATGAAAGTTTTAGAAACAGAACAGTGCAACTTTGTCATTTAATAATTCAGATTCGTAAGAATCAAGCAAAATTTTCTGGCAAGAAATCGGAAACATATGAAAAACATCAATTTACTAAAAAGTGTTGAAAAAGAAAAGTTACGTTTTTTACATGTATTATTTCAGTCCTTTAGCCCCTTTTAGCACACAAACTGTACGATCTACACAAAATCTGAAGACATCCTACAAAAAAACTTTTAAAAAAGAATGGAATTTTGTTCAAATCAAAAGAAAATGAAAATTTTAAGTACTTCCTGAGATTTGGTCTTCATTTGAACCTTTATGGTTTTGAACTGTAAGTGCTGTGCAAATTCTGTCCACAAAGTACTGAAGGCATTAAAGAAAGAATCCTTAATCTTACGAAAAATAAAAATATGAAGTACTTTGAAAAAGTGAGATTTTGACCTTCTTTGGCCCCTCACAACTTAAAAACTGTCACTTTCTAATTAAAGCTTACATCAAGAGCTGAGGAATCCAAAGAAACATAGTCATCATAAAAAAGAAACATTGATTGATGCAATTGAGGATTTGTTTTCGCAAAGAAACATTTATGCTGAAGTTTCATTTAGCGTGAAAGCATTATGCTTAAGCTTCATCATGTTCTGTATTTATGCAGGCCAAAGATGACAGGGACGATTTCTGCCCAAAAAAATAATGACTGCAAAAATATGCTTTATAGAAATATATACTTCATAGGTCTAACGGTAATTTACAACAGTCCAATTTGCTATACCAGCTAAAATTCAGTCATCATATATAAGATAGGAAAGCAACTGCAAAAGAACATGCTTTGATATTCTATGTGGGACATGGTTGCCTACAGTTACATTTATATGTATCATGTAACTCAAAACAAATAGATATTTTTTTTGAAAATACTTGTACTTTGTATTTTAAGTTTAAGAAAAATATATAGTCAGTACATTACATTGTTATATTTTTATCTACAGATCAACAGTCTCAATTACAATCCACCTTAGGTACAATGATAAAGCTTTTATCTTAAGTACAGTATATAAACAGTGTCTAAATGGGTATAAATACCTCTTTTATTCACCTGTTTATGTTTCTAAATCACATTTTAATTTATTGATTTTGCCATTATCTTGTAAAATGTAAAATAATCATTGATCCCCATAAAGGGATTAATAGTGAATTGACCGAACGTACCTTGGTCATTTAAAAGCGGGACTTGAACATGATTTTCCATTACATAGTCCTCGTCATCTGGTAGCAACTCCAAGTAAATAACGGGTTCATCCATATGAAATTGTATTGGTCCATGAAATCACATGATATAGAGCTTTTTACTTATTCGGATATTGATTAATAAATTATCAATCTTAAAGATTAAATATTAGAGATTTAAACTTATTTGATAAACATTTTGATTATCCTTCAATTTTCCAAAGCACATGGTGTAAACCACATAAAGACCAGACAAGCTATTAACCAAGGATTATGATAAAATCAGCAGTGTTTTTACGAACAATTACTGATCAATGTGCCGTAGAAGTTCGATAACGTACAATGAAATACCTTCACATATAAACATGTGTAAAAGTCGGGGGCACAGTCCGTCCACGCATTATTTAAAGATGTAGGATTTCCCCAGTCGGTCCTAATTAATGGCCAAACTATTGAATAGTTTTGTTTGGACGTACTCCAGTGTTGGCCAAAGACTGCTGATTTAAACAAATACTGTTATTGTCACCTTTTATTATTAACATGAAAAGAAATACTACAACCAATTTACTACAGGAACAAATATTTTGCCATATATTTTTATTAAAGACATATCCATTTTTTTTAAAAAGAAAAAAAAGAAAACTTTTTTAAAGAAAAATTACCTGTACTTTGAATATAAAATAAATGAACAATTTATTCTTTCCCCTCTAGTTTTTATCTTTGAATCTTCTGCATTAGAGCGAATGCACAAGCCAAGACATAATGGACTTTGTAACATAACCAGAAAATGGATTAGTTAGTGATCACTATGATAAAAGTCACTTTCATCAATAAAATATGCATTTCTGACATTTACAAAATTACAAGGTTTAAAGTGATTGGTAATTTGATTCTTGTTTTAAGTAATTATTCAGTTATAATCAAAACAGCTTAAAACTAAGAATATTTTGTATAAATCTATATTATGTAAGGTATAAGATATGAAAAGACAAGGACATATCTAGAACAGTTCTTAAAATGCCCCTGTTTGAATATTGTTTAATATCAAGAAGCCTTATAGTAAAACATTTTTATTTAATTATATGTTTAATATTAATTTCATTTATTCAAGGGCCACAACTCTACCATTGAAAGGGTATGTGAAAAGCAACATGATACAACAGCACACAGCACGTGCAGAACAAGGGTACATTATGACTTGTGTCATAATAAGACTTTAACAAGTGTGGATCTTATTGCAAGGCAATACAAAAGTACCCAACTGGTAGAACAATTCTTTATTACACCAGCAAATATAGTAAAAGAGAAGTTTTCTGAGTCCAAGGCCAACAATCTGTCAAAATCAGGGCCCCAGAACAAAGCTCGGACTTGATATGGGACGCATTGTGGTATACTCACATAGCAAAATATTAGCTTAATATCTAGAAAGATTTCTAAAAAAAGGTCTTTTAAATCTTGTATTTTTAACCAAAGTTTTCTGAAGTTCACGGCCCACAACTCCATCAAGAATTAATGGATCAGAAACAAACTCAAACTTGATCTGTATAACATATAACATAGTGGTAGACTGACATAGCAAATATTGACTTGATATCTGGAACAATTTGGAAAAAAAGGTCCTGAAAACCTATATTTTACCAAAATTGTCTAAGTTCAAGGTCCATAACTCTGTCAAAGATCAATGGACCGGAACCAAACTCAAACTTGATCTGTAACTCATGGTGGTACACTCACATACCAAATATTGGCTTAATATCTCTTATAGTATTGGAAAAAGGTCAGGAAAACTTAAAAGTGTGACAGACTGACAAACTGACAAAGTGCAAACCTAAAGTCTCCTTTGGCCAAGCCTCTTTTCAATATCAAATGCAAAATAAAAATTAGAATTTCTTAGTTACATTAGATTTCATCCCCTTTTGTTCTAATAGCTCTGTGACGGTACAAGTTACACAAAATGAATGTGAATAAAATTAAAAGCTTACCTCAAGAAGAATCTAAGGAACCAAATCCCATAAAAGTCTACAATAAAAATTTGTGATAATTCATAAAAAGAGATTTTGGCCCCTGTTTCCCTTAATAGCCTGGAAATGTGTAATGGGTCTTAGTACAAAAGCTGATTATAACACTTGTCATCTGGAAATCACATACATGTAGTACTAACAATAGGGGTTTGATAAGAGCTCTATGAATTCTTTACTATATTTCCCCTAGAAATCCAATGTATATACGTTTTGCTCTAGAAAGGACCTGAATAAAATAAGAACATCTCAAGATTATATTATAAAGTGACCACAAGTTGGTTTTAAAGTTTCTGAAAACAGGAACACTAAAATTCTTGTAACAGGGTCTAATAGGGTCTAATGTTAAACAATATTATGCATTGGCAGCCAAGTTTTTTGTCTGATACAAATGATGTGAAATTTTTGCTAAGACCTTTATAGGAGATAACAATGTAAATGGTAAATGGATAATATTGTTGAACGCAGCTCTATATAACTAGGTTACCAAAAGCTATATTTTTATACAGCCTAGGCGGCCTAGCGGTCTAGGGCACTGGACATAGTGCAGGGGTTCAAATCCAGCCACAGGCCTTGCTGGATTTTCCGATGTTAACAAGTTTAAAAAGATAATTTTCATCATTGTTCACATTCGGAATCATATATTCTACCTTTGCAGCTCACCTAACCAACACATTATCATGGTAAACGGTCATTTCTTACTAGTTATCATTTTTTTCAGTTAATTTGAACAAATGATAACCAGAATGATTTGTAATGAAGCTGTAAAATTTGACTGAATTTGTCTGCATAATTTACACCAATTTATCAAAATAAGTGAAGGGGTAGACAGACAGACAGACAAAGATGTTGGGTCACACATACACTCAAAAGCATGTACCTAGGCTAGTAAGCCTGCCTCCATCACTTGATTTTTCACAAAGAAATACCCATACACAAAATAATGCAATTTTGTTTGTATTTAGCCTACCAGCAATAGATATATTTTGTAACAATACTGTTTACAATGCTTAGAAAAACAACTACCATATTCCTCGTATTAAGCACCCCTGCTGCTACAAGCACCCCCACCTTACAGTTTCGTTTGAAATCCTTAAGCGCCCCATAAAACTTCCAACTAGAAACCGTAATTTCCATATTTATTTTGTACATTTTCCATCATTGATTTGTTTTTCATCTATTGTGCATGCATATGCATACAAATTTCTGGTTTGAAACATATTCCTTTTATTGCAGTACAAACAACTGATCTGCCTGATTTTCTACTTCTGTTTGTCAAAGATTTCGATAGTTGAAGCATTTTTACATTGATTTCATCGTGTACTTATCTAAGATCGAAGAATTTTATTAAAAGAGCTTCGTTTTGAAACCCAGTTTTTGTCCTACTTAATAAGACCCCCCTTTTAAAATTTCTAAGCGCCCTGGGCGCTTAATACGAGAAATATGGTAATTCTTCTCAATTTTATGTTTCTTTGATATTTCATCCAATTTATTTCTCATATGTGTTGAATTCAATAAGAAATCCAATTTGATTACTAAGATAATGAATAAGTAAATTTAAATATCTTTAAAGGGTTCATAACAACAAAGACTGTTTTTCACATTTAATTCTAACATGTCTTATCAAATGTGTATTCAAAATAATAACACAAATGACTTTAACATCTTGAATGTATTTATCAAATGTTTACCATGTGCCAATGAAGAGTAAGGTCAAATGTACTTTTCTCAATGTAACCACAGGTCAATGAGTTCAGATACAATGTATACATTTTCTACTGACAGGAAGTAAACTGGTATAAATCTTTCATATAATATGGACAGTAATTACTTATTGTGATAAATATAAACAAGCCTTACTGTGCATTCTTTGTTCTAATAACTAAATGGTTGCAAATCTATAGTGCAGTCAGAAAACATTTTGTTCAAACCTCATATTTAACTAGAGGCTCAGAGACTGAGCCTGTATCGCTCACCTGACAAAATGCATGACCAAAAAATATGTATTTCACCAATGAGGTCTAATGTTAAGCTATGTTCTCCATTGGCACAAGTGTTTTTTGTCTGATCCTATTGAAATGAGTAATCTTTGCAAAGGACCTTTAATACATCATTTAAATACAGTTTAGTTAAATTTGTTTAGTTTCAGAGAAGATAATGAAAAGTATGGTTTTCACATAACGGGCTACAACGTTAAACTATGTTCTGCACTGGAGGCCATGTTTTTGTAGGATCAAAATGAAATGAGAAAATTTTGTGAAGTACCTTCCATACATCATTCCTGTACAGTTTGGTTGAATTTGCTTCAGTCCTTTCAGAGAAGAACATGAAAATGTGATTTTCCAATAGGGTCCAATGTTAAACCTAAGTTCCGTGCTGGCTGCCATGTTTTTAATCAGATCTGAATGTAATGAGCAATCTTTGTTAAGGACATTTAGTACAAAATTCCTCTTAAGTTTGGTTGAATTTGCTTCAGTGATTTCAGAGAAGATGAAAACGTGATTTTTGGCATAGGGTTCAATGTTAAACCTAAGTTCCACACTGGCAGTCATGTTTTTTTCTCTGATCAGAACAAAATGAGCAATCTTTGTTAAGGACCTTTAGTACATAATTCCTGTAAAGTTTGGTTGAATTTGCCTCAGCCGTTTCTGAGCAGAAGATGAAAATGTGATTTTACCATAGGGTCCAAAGTTGAACCCAAGTTCTGTGCTGGCAGCCATGTTTTTTATTGGATCGGAACGAAATGAGCAATCTTTGTAAAGAACCTTCCATACATCTTTCCTGTAAAGTTTGGTTGAATTTGCTTCAGTGGTTTCAGAGGAGAAGTTGAAAATATGACTTTCCCATAGGTTCCAATGTTAAACCATGTTCCGTGCTGGTGGCCATGTTTTTCGTCAGATCAGAAGGATATGAGCAATCTTTGTTAAGGACCTTTAGTACATCATTCCTGTAAAGTTTGGTTGAATTTGCTTCAGCTGTTTCAGAGCAGAAGATGAAAATGTGATTTTTCCCAAAGGGTCCAATGTTAAACCTAAGTTCTGCTTGGTGGCCATTTTTTATTATCGCATCGAAAAGAAATGAGCAATCTTTGTAAAGGACCTTCCATACATCATTCCTCTAAAGTTTGGTTGAATTTGCTCCAGCTGTTTTAGAGCAGAAGATGAAAATATGATTTTCCCATAGGGTCCAATCTTAATCCTTGTTCGTGCTGGCTGCCATGTTTTTTGTCGGATCGGAAAGATTGTGCGATCTTTGTTAAGGACCTTTAGTACATCATTCGTGTAAAGTTTGGTTGAATTTGTTTAGTGGTTTCAGGGCAGAAGATAAAAATGTGATTTTTCCCATAGGGTCCAATGTTAAACCTAAGTTCCACGCTGGCAGCCATGTTTTTTATCAGATCGGAACGAAATGAGCAATCTTTGTAAAAGACCTTGCATACATCATTCTTGTAAAGTTTGGTTGAATTTGCTTCAGGGGTTTCAGAGGAGAAGATGAAAATGTGAAAAGTTAACGGACGATGGACGCCAAGTGATGGCAATAGCTCACACTGACCCTTTGGGTCAGGTGAGCTAAAAATGTCTGAAATTTTTGTCACAAAAATTAAAATTGCAGGAAGTTAAGATTATTCCATCAATTTTGAAATAAATCCTATTTCATGTGTTACAATTTGAAATGAGGTCATGTTACAGTATACCATGTACAAAAATTTTCCTAAAATTGAATAATCAAGTACTTTAACTCCCGAAACAAAATTCGAAATTTTGTCAAAGAGTATAAAAGATAATGAAACCATAATATCCAATACCTCTACAAAGTATGAAGTTGATTGAGAAAAGAGACCTCAACTGCAGGGCGACATTATAAAACTAACTGATCACCAAACCAACATTGATGCATCAATAGATGGATGTCAAAATTTCGTTATCCTATGTCACAATTGATCTGGAACCAAATATTTCTGACATTTTCCATGTTTTAGGTCACTTGACTATGACCTGTTACCTTGTTTCTTAAAAATAAATAGGGGTCTTCCTTACTTCTGGTATCAAACAATACAAGTTTCATTTTATTCTATTTTCTGAGAAGCAAAATATTTTTGAAATTTTCAATCTTCTTTGTTCCATGTGACCTTGGCTTCTCCAATTTTTCTCCCTGGTATCCAACAATATAACTTAGTTGATGTAAATCTTTAGCTATCATTAGGTACATGGCTGGCTGCCTGCCTCAGAATCATAAATCAAAGGCTTTAACTGTGTTTTAACCAAACTAAAAATATACACTTCATAGTGTATTTTATCAAAAGCATATTTAAAACATTTTTACAACTCTAACATGACAGGTTTTTGTTTGTGACTACTGACTTATACCAAGTAAAATCTCAGCTCTCTGATGTTGACAGGTTTTTGTTTGTGACGTCTATCTTATACCAAGTAAAATCTCAGCTCTCTGATGTTGACAGGTTTTTTGTTTGTGACTAATGACTTATACAAAGTCAAATCTCAGCTCTCTGATGTTGACAGGTTTTTGTTTGTGACATCTGTCTTATACAAGTAAAATCTCAACTCTCTGATGTTGACAGGTTTTTGTTCGTGACTTCTGACTAAAGTTATACCAAGTCAAATCTCAGCTCTCTGATGTTGACAGGTTTTTGTTTGTGACTACTGACTTATACCAAGTCAAATCTCAGCTCTCTGATGTTGACAGGTTTTTGTTTGTGACTACTGACTAATACCAAGTCAAATCTCAGCTCTCTGATTTTGACAGGTTTTTGGTAGTCTGACTTGTACTAACAGTCAAATCTCAGTGCTCTCACGTTGACAGGCAATTGTTTGTATAACTTATACTGACTTAAATCTCAGCTCATGCTAATGTTCTTTTGTTTTTCTAAGTTATACCTACCCGAGTCAAATCTCAGCTCTCTCATGTTGACAGGCTTCTGTTTATCTGACTGTATATATCTATCTTTCTCAGGAACAACTTGTCTTTCATCACCTAATGAATCTCTAGCTAGTGGATGGAGGTATTCTGTAAACTTGATCTCTCCTGCAGAAACACCAGTCTTCAGGGGATCTGGACCTAAATAATCAGTGTAGTTATCCATGGGTTTGTTTTGATCCATTGGACTCTTGACCGTGTTCATGACTTAATCCACTTGACATGAATCTGTATTACCAATCTTTTCACCTACTAACATAGATAATATAATGGGATGAACAAATTACATCTTAGTCAAGATATAGTTTTGTTAAATTCTTTCCACTGAAAAGAAAAAAATTTAAAATGGCATGCATTAAGAACCAAAATTCATACCTGCACTAAAAAACTTGAGTAAATTGATACTATGGTATTATATAAAAAGACAGGTTTGACGTTTTTCAGTTTTTGTTATTTTTTAGCCGAGTTGCAATGAAGTTGCACTTAGCTTTTGGTTTGGTGTTGCAGGCGGGCAGCGGGCAGGTGTGAGGGCGGGCGGTCGTCAAACATAAGTTTCCAGATGATTAATTGATTGATTGAATATTATTTAACGTCTACTGAGCAATATTTCAGCTATATCAAGAGGAGAACAAATTTGTTATTAAATAATCACTTTGGGGTATGAAAAGGATGGAACAGGAAATTCTGACTGCAACTGGAAAAGTAGGGTGAAATCGAAAGGGGCGGGGAATTTAGCCTTGTAGCCAATCACCTAAGGACCACTAAAAAAGAGCTTCCTACAAGGGTTCTTTAACATGCAAGATTGCCTGGCATTTCTTCCAACACGTGGACCTGAGTTTACATCCCATCTTAAAGATGGGTTGTGTATTTATTCATCCCACACAACCACGGACATCCAGTTTTGGAGGGGTTGTACCCCACAGCCTGGAATACTGGGTCTATGATTTCTACATCCCGGGGGTTCCCTCGGGGTGGTTTCCGGATGATAACTCAAAAAGTTTACATCCAATTGAAATGAAACTTGTATATATTGTTGGATACCAGGAGGAGAGGAACCCTATTGATTTTGGAGAAAGTAGGTCAAAGGTCAAGGTCACAGTTACCGAAAATAGACTGAAAATTTCAATAAAATTTGGTTTCCAGATGATATCTCAAAAAGTTTACATCCGATTGAAATGAAACTTGGATATGTTGTTGGATATCAGGAGGGAGGAACCCTATTGATTTTGGAGAAAGTAGGTCAAAGACAAAGGTCACATTGCCAAAAAATAGACTGAAAATTTCAGAAAAATTTGGTTTCTGGATGATAACTCAAAAAGTTAACACCCAATTGAAGTGATACTTGCATTTACTATTGGGTACCAGTATTAGAAGAACCCTATTGATTATTCAGAAAGTAGGTCAAAGGTCAAGGTCACAGTGACCTAATTTTGTCTGGATGCTGATCTACCATCAGAGTTATATGCATATGCCAGGTTACATGATCGTACCATGCATAGTGACTGAGATCTGAACTTGTCCTAAAACTTGAATGTAAATCAATCAAGCGTAAAATATAGGTCAAGGTGTCCTAATTTTGCCTGGATGCTGACCAACCATCAGAGATGCATGCATGTGCAAGGTTACATGATCCTACCATATATATAGTGACTGAGATCTGAACTCGTCCGAAAACTTGAATGTAAATCAATCAAGCGAAAAATATAGGTCAGAGAGACCCAATTTTCTTGGAAGCTGTGAGATAGCCCAAGATGCACCTGCATACAATGTATGATGACCCTACCATGCATAGTTGCAAAGATATATGCCCAAATGTGGATGCAGACGTAGACGTAGACGCCGAGGGTACTCCAATAGTCCCCCTGTGAACTAAAAAATAGACTGAAAATTTCAGAAAAATTTGGTTTCTGGATGATAACTCAAAAAGTTAACACCCAATTGAAGTGATACTTGCATTTACTATTGGGTACCAGTAGTAGAAGAACCCTATTGATGTTTCAGAATGTAGGTCAAAGGTCTAGGTCACAGTGACCAACAAGAGGTTCTCAAGAGCCTGTATCTCTCACCTGGTCTTTGATTAACATAGACATTTTATGTTAAAGAGCCAATATACATGTATATAATTAAACTATAGTTCCTCCTTGATTAACATAGACATTTTATGTTAAAGAGCCAATATACATGTATATAATTAAACTATAGTTCCAATGTGCCAAAGACCGCTGTAAGTGTTCCTCATGGGGTCCAATGTTAAACTATGTTCCCTGCTGGCAGCCATCTTGGATAAAGTGGGAACCTGAAAAAAAATTCTTTTCAGGGGTCCACATAAAGACTATTGTGGCCAAGTTTGGTGCCAATTGGCTCAGTAGTTTCAGAGAAGAAGATCTTCGATTGTGTTTTCCCATCGGGTCCAATGTTAAAACTATGTTTCCCGCTGGCGGCCATCTTGGATATTGCACAGACCTGAAAAACACCTTTTTGTAAGGGACCATCAAAGGACTATTGTGGCCAAGTTTGGTGCCAATTGGCTCAGTAGTTTCAGAGAAGAAGATCTTTGAATGTGTTTTCCCATACGGTCCAATGTTAAAACTATGTATCCCGCTGGCGGCCATATTGGATATCGAGCGGACCTGAAAAACATATTTTTTGTAAGGGACCACTAAAGGACTATTGTGGCCAAGTTTGGTGCCAATTGGCTCAGTAGTTTCAGAGAAGAAGATCTTTGAATGTGTTTTCCCATACGGTCCAATGTTAAAACTATGTTTCCCGCTGGCGGCCATCTTGGATATCGCACAGACCTGAAAAACACCTTTTTTGTAAGGGACCA
>MJUU01033664.1:0-13491 GCA_002080025.1 Modiolus philippinarum | reverse complement strand
AAAATATTCGGGAACACAGCTCGAGTTCAGCAGAGTTAGCAAGATCGCTCCGATTTGGTTAGTAGACCGAACCCGAGCATTCAAGATCAGTGTCCCGATCAATGAATATTAATAGATCGAGTTCGGTCGAGTTGCTTTGATCGGCAGTGTAAACCAACCATAATGCTGTCTGTTAACAGAATTAAGTCCAAACTGAAAGAACTTGGTGAGAAATATAAGTTTGCACCTGTCGACAAAGCTTCAAACACGTTGCCATCATCTGAAAAAAATACTTTATCGATGTCCAAAAAAAAAAGAACGAATTGGCTAAGTCTAGCACTTTTAAACGTACAAATTTTTACGAGAAAACGCTCACCAAACAACATTACAAGGATACAGAAACGCTAAAAGTTCCACAGAAAGATAACACCCTACCTACTATGTACTGGATTCCTAAACTTCACAAAAATTACTACAAATATCGTTTTATTTCGGCTTCGAACTTACTATGAGGTATGAGCAAAGCTCATTGTTGAAGGGCTCATGGTGACTTCAAGATGAAGAACAACAATAAAAGCGTTGTTCCTTTGCTTGTTTTTTTACCATGTATTTGTAGAGACTTTGTCTCATGTGCATTTACTCCATATCCTTTTATTCACCATTCGAGTAATTGTTCAACCACAAATTTGTCCATCCACTCACTTGAATAAAGGAGTAAGTTATAAACTATTGTGAAAAACCTATCAAAACTCTGGTGTAAATTACTATAGAAGTTTTAGATAAATTACAATCTATAGATAGACCAGTTTCATCTATTGGCAGTTATGATTTTTCTACACTTTATACAACCCTTCCACATAATTTGATTAAATCCAAATTGGGTCATCTTATTAAATGCTTCTTTAAATTTTCGGGTCTTCACTTTATTTGCTGTAACAAAAAGCAAGGATTCTTCTCCAATATTAAAAACAACAATTATTACTCCTCGACATGTAATGATATGATTAAGGCACTGATGCTAGACAACATTTATGTTCGTTTTGGCACCATTGTTTATCATCAGGTCATTGGAATCCCCATGGGTACTAATTGTGCACCTCTCATTGAAGATCTTTTTCTGTTATGTTTCGAACGGGACTTTATGAAAAAACTACAAAATGGAACTGTACCAAACAGTGATAAACTTTTTTCAATGATAATAGCAGGTGCATTGACGATATCCTTACTTTTGACAATTCCCAGTTTTTAGCTTATGTCGATATCATTTTCCCAGAACAGCTGAAACTTAATAAGGCAAACAATGATTCTAAATACTGCCCTTTTCTGGATCTAAGTATCATAATTGACTCTGGTAAAATAAAAACTAAAATTTATGATAAAAGGGATGATTTTGATTTTACTATTACTAATTTTCTCTTTCTTGACGGCGACGTTCCCCTAGCTCCATTGTATAGGGTGTATATACCTCAACTTGTACGATTCGCTCGCATTTGTTTTACCCTTGACGATTTTAATGAGCGTAACCTTACTTTCACATCCAAACTTTTACAACAAGGTTACTGATTTCATAACAACGGCAGTAGAATGCCGAAGGAACAAAGCACAAAATTACAAAAATCAAAGTCCAGAGACGAGGCAAAAGCAAGATCACCAAAAGACGAAGGCCAAAGACACCACATGCCCATAAAACACACGAACATTACATACACAACACAAAAAACTAAAGCACTAACAGTGTGAACTCTCAAAAAACAAAGTGACATCAGGTGCTTCGGAAGGATAAGCATGTCCTGCTCTGTATACAGCACCCGTCACACTGTCAGTGGGTCAATCCAGGGTAAAGTCATAAATTATCAAATACTTTTAAGAAGTTTTACAGAAGATATGAACATTAATTATCTAGATATGACGTGACTTGCAAACAACTAATTACAAAAGGCATTTCGCATCCTCCATATTAGGGAAATTTGATAAAAAATGTCAGAAACTGATAAATAATCCAGAAAAACTGGGAGGTAACTTACATTCTTTACGTAATAGTTGACATCGACGAGATATTCTGAACAAATCCGTTAAACTGGCTTTGGATTCCAGTGACCTGAAGACTTTACATGTATACTGGCCTCTCACTGATACTGCCGATGTCCACTGAAATACAGACGGCTCTTTACCAGACCCTTCGGGGAGTTTTGAGTTTGATTTTTCTTCCGTAGTGCGACAGTGTTTTACCAGCAGATTAGTTTCCTTTAGCTAGCCGGCAGTTTAGCGGCGAGCACTCTTTGACCCATCTTTTTAAATTACGTTTTGTCATATCTTTTTCTTTTTCCAAGATAGTGGTCATTGAGTTAGTAGTCTACCTGTATTGGGTTTAATTCGCATGTTTATTATACTATAGGGAAATGGGATAGAGAAAGGGGAGGTTTGGGTACCCATAAACCGGTTAAATCCTACCACTGGCTTTTGCTGGTGCCGGTACCAAGTCCGGCTATCTCGAGTTCCTATCGTTATTTATGTTTGTCTCTTGTTTTCATTATTGTTTTTTAGCGAAGTTCGCTTGGCAATTGTGCTTGTAGTTCCCGGCCATTGTAGGTGTTTGCTGTTGTCCTGTTTTTTGTAATTCCTTTTAGATCATTTATTATTTGTTCTCCTTCAGTTTTTTCACATATTTCGGTCTATGGATTTCCAAATGTTTTGATTTGATCTGCACTGAAGAGACATAAGTTGTCGAAACGCGCATATGCAGACACTAAATTAACTAACTTCGGTATTTTTTATTTATTACCACTGGGCCGATGCCACTTCTGGTGGACTGTTAATCCCCGAGGTTATTCAACAACCCAGTAGCCAGTGCTTCGGAGCGGGCCCGAAAACACATTCCATTTGAAACATGCAATTTCTAAATTTAAGAAAATTTTGTTAAACTCTAAGAGTATCTCCCTCTTGCAATAGCTCTGTCCTTAGCTGATTTTGCTTTCCTTTTATATCCTACTTATTATTTGTTCTCTTTAAGCTTTTACACATATGGATTTCCAAATGGTTTGAATTGATCTGCACTGAAGAGACTCAGACATAAGCTGTCGAATGACGCATATGCAGAAACTTAATTCAAAGTAACTTCGGTATTTTGTTATTTGTCCTATATTGCAGTGACTGTGTTTAAAAAGACGCTTATTTTGGGAGTTTAATGGACCAGCGTACCTCATGCATGTCTAGAAACGATATTTTTCGAAAGACAATAGTCTGAAGTATATTTTTTGCCCTGTCGTAAAAAAAATCATATGGTGCAGTTTACTGAAAATTCACTGAAATCGAGATATTTTGATTTTTGCCAAATTTTGATGGAATATTAACAAAGTCTGCTCACTGAGATACGTTCAATAACTGTTAATAAATATATTGGAAAACAAATAAGAAAAAGAAGGGAAACGGGGAATGTGTCAAAGAGACAACGACCCTAAGGGGAGCAATAACAACTCAAAGCCACCATAAGATCTTCAATGAACGGTGAGGAAACCCCACATCCACATAGGTCGGAGTTGGCCGATAAATAAAAGAGTAATCAAGTTCAAAACATACATGTATCTATGTTAGCTATGATATCACAAAAGGAAAAAAATATTTTGAAAACCTAGAAGTTGAGGATTTTTTTGTTTTAAGGGGGATGTTTCCTTGACTATGAATTTACCTGCTGTCAAATGTTGTGAAATAAGTTTTTCAGCAAATTTTCATTGGTTTTTGTATCAATTCAATGGATTTATCAATTATCCAAACGTTTTCATTTGTCAGATATAAATCTATCGCATTTTTCCTATTTTTGTGGTATTCAACAAAAACCCACTGAAAGACAAGATGTGAATAATCTTGATATTTCGCGAGTAAACATTTTCTGTGCTCTGCTAAATATTCATGAATAGTTTATTATAAGAAGATGAAACCACTAGGAAGTACAAAAACCAGAAAAATAAATAGTAACTGCCACTTCCAGTCACGTGACAGATGATTCAATTACAAATGTTTTGCGTAAAAGTTTAACAAATTGGGGAATGAAAATGCATCAGAAACTTTCAAAAATTTATAATGAATTAAAACATTTCTGCAGTTAGGTTAACATTCAGATGACAGAAAAACGAAAAAAAACTGCGACAAAAAATAGAGCAAAACATGTTCAGTACAAGATAAAACACTGATTGATATTCATATAAATGAAACTGAAATTGCGTTCTTCCGTAAATGGATGTTTTCCGTTTAAGACAGCCCATAGAAGACCCGGTCGCGGGTAATTATCCAATCCAACTTTGCGATTTTTTCGACGTCACGATTGTTACCACAATAAACTCCATGGATGATTTGACGTCACAATTGAGAACCCAACCAGAAATGGCAAGATTTAGTCGGGTTGGTTGTTGTATTTTAAGGAAGAAATATGTTCTTATATTCTAACAAAATTAAAGATCGGGATATCTTCCACTCGTGTGAGAAATTATACGTCTTTTACCCTCGTTTCACTCGGGAAAGGACGGAATTTATCTTATAAGAACCTATTATTCTTCTTCGTTTTTCGTCTTCCTTTAAGTTTTCGTTTGCCATTAAATATACCCAAACCACATATACCCAAAGACGACTCTATGGTTTCTAGAGACGATTCCTACCGTCGGGTTCCTAAAGAAAAGAAAATGCATTTCTTTTGATTTTATTTTTACAAGACAGTATTTTCTTACACCAGCGTGTCCGTGATTTCATCCTTCTTCATAAAAATCCGATCGTATCAATAAGCACTACCGTAACCTCTAGAAAAATTCCGTAAATGCATTATAGTTGTATACGTTTTCCTGTATTTGCCATTCTCTGTTGTTCCTTGGATATTGTGAATGTCAGTACTACACAATTTTTAGTGTCAGAAATTCTCTACTTTTTGTCATAAATGTATGGACTCATAAAATATTAGCTTTCAGTGACATTTTAACATTTCAAGAATGTTGTGAATCTCTTGCAATGGATATTACACATTCGAATTATGTATTCGTTTACACAATTTTTATTTGGTTATTTACAAAATTCTTGCATGCTACACGGTTAATAGCATGCAAAATTTCAGTAAAATGAAATGGCAATACGGAGAGGGTTAAATGATACAAAAAATACAGTTCTTTGGCAAAATATATCGTTGTAGTAGTCTTATCAAAATTGAAAATAAGAACTTTGCAAATAAATAGTTTGTTTTTAAATTGTGTTTTGTTGCAAATCGTCTCTTCTACGCATATATAAAAGTATTTGTTCTTACAATTTTCATAACTTATAACTAGCATAGGCTATCATTTGCCTTGTCGCGCCATAAAATCGGTCTAACCCACGATTAATTTTGAAACGCCTCTACTAAGTCAGGACCATTGCGGTTGACAATTTTTTTTCCCGGTGCATGGTTTTCTTCCTTAGATTTCGGCTTTTGACGATTGTGTACGGTAAATTTGTTATTACCATTGGAGGATCCAAGGGGACCCCTCTTTTGTTTTTTTGGAAAATCATGTATTTTTTAATGAATATCCTGATGTTTAATTACGAAATACCCCAAAAATTTCGCGCCTCGCTCCGCTCTTCGAAATTTCTTTTCACTTCTAAATTGGGACCCCCTTTTCAAGTTCCTTGGATCCACGCCTGTATTACCCTCATTTTTCATAGTCTAAGGAATTTCTACTATTTATATAGTCAACTCGGTGTCTTAAACGAAATAAGAAATAAAGAGTATTTGCCAGTTTCGTTGAGCTTTGAGAAGTAGAAGCTAAAGCAACTATATAAAGGCCTTACAGACGGACTGACAGACAGACACATGCACGAACACACAGAAAACGATGCATATCCATTATTTGAGTGTCAGTCCTGCAGGTACAGTCCACTGGGAATTGTTTCAAAAACGTTGTCTGATTTTACAGTCGTCAAAACTTCGCCTTTTCTATTAGTAATAAATTTTCATGTGAGGGGGTCATAATCAAGCAGTCATAAAGCAGTCTTTAAAAGAATGAATTTTCTTGAAAATATCTAAAAAATATCATTTAATGTTACATTTTTATATTAAAAGTGCGTTTAAGATATCTAATCTTTTTTGTCGGCTATTCAGGAAAATCAACACCCCAAACTTTTTTCCCAGAAAAATAGAGGGAGTGAAAAGTAACAGCCTAGGGTATGCTTCATATGTCAACTATGCAAAAGGACAAGTTAAAATGCTTAAAAATGTGGCTTCTGTTTCCGTTGTTGCAAAAGTATGGTATTTTTTGCTGATTTTCAGCCTTGGCCTTTAACCTCAATTTTCTAAATTCTGCACCACTTCTGCCTTTTACGACAGGGCAAAATAAACACACCATAACTTCTTATACACTATATATAAAAATCAGCCATGAGGTATGCTGGTACATTAAAGTTAAAATTTTTGGTTTACTAGACACCAATTTACAACGAAAGCTTATGTGAAAAATAGATACATTGTGTAAGTAAAACATTCACGCTACTATCACATACTACAGGGCACCAGTCTTTGATGAAATAACGCCATAATATGATTTAGAATTTATTTGACCAATTTATTAATTTTTTTTTTTGCCAAAAATAATTAATAACACGTTCAAACAAAATACTTTAGGTCAACAGACTTGGAGGGTTATTGTTAAGGTTATGATAACCTAGACTTATCTAGAGATTTTTCCACTTTAGAACACATTGAAGATTTCGGGACAGATTAATATCTGGGTCGTATAGCGTAGATCAACAGTAAGTGGAAATGTAGCTTCTCTTAGGCTGAAATAATTTTACAGATCAGATTATTGTCTCTCGTGTACACCCCTTTATAAACCGTGTTTGTTATTACTTAATGTTCAATGTAGGTAAAAAGTATAAAATATATTTTCAAAGCTAGTTTTCTATATTTTTTTTCTTATGATATTGTTTCCATGCCTGTGTGTTGCTCTTTTACCATGTTGTTTGGATTTTGAATTCCAAATTTCCCATTTCAAGATCCAATATATTCCCACAATGAAAACATTTATGAAAAGGAAAATTATCTGATTGTTGGCGAAGCCATTTCGTTACAATGTCATACACTTACTTCACCCCAGTTTCATATGTACGCACAATTCAAAAAGTAGTTGTATTTTAAATTCAAAATTTGAATTCTTAATACAATAAGATAATGTGAATAACCGAAAAGTTCACTATCATTGAAATATTAATAAAAGGTCAATAGTCTAAAGGTCTTATGCCATAATATTATTAAAGTAAAGATAACCAACCTTATCTCCAGACCGTTCTGCTAAGATTCTCAGGACAGGTTAATATCAAGGACTAGTACTATTCAATAAACAGTACGTAAAATTCTTTTATCTGCTGAAATTAACTGAAAGTTTGTCCTGACTACTTGTAGTATTCCTCTTTATGAACCCCTTGATAAACCATGTTAGAAATTAGTTTTCGTCCAATACATGTCCGTGAAGATCTGGCAACTTATTTAATTTAAAATTGTACCCTGATAAAATAACAAGTCCGAAATTACTATACAAAACAATTCATAATTTGTCAATACGGGCCTTCTGAGTCGTGTTCAAAGCAGAATACATTTCTGATACTATACAATACATCAATACAGTGAGAGGGAATCACTAATTAATGACACCGATGAGCTAAAGGTGGTTTATATTGAATCTGTTGTAGCGCTTCATGTTAATTGTTTTTCGTCAATTAAAATTTAGTTAAAAAATTGTCACGTAGAACAATTAAATACATACACTTCAATTTCATAGACATTTTGTGTTTTATGAGGTATATATTTATTTCAGTATGTTAATAACTCCGTCTCACTGGTATTTGAGGCGACCGTTTTGCCTTCAATCACACGAGAGTTTCCATCTCGAAAGTCCCGTATAAACAATGTTGTCGGGGCATCTGCTTGTAAGGAATACATTATACCTATTTGCACTAACAGGTTTAAGTGTTGTATTAGGTCTGTTGGGTTTTGGGTCTGTTTATTTCATATTGGACACTTTTTGTGTTCTAATCATTTCAAGTAAACATAAAGTGTTGAAATACGGAGCTCAGAGCTCAGAACTACTTTCGTTAGAATCAAAACAAGAGCAAAAATATTACAAAATGCTAACGTATTACTTTCCATGCATTAGACAATATTTGCATCCCGGTTAATGTCTTAAGTGTATTTGATTAGAACCATCGCATATTTTGATTTCTATATTTACTTTACTATATCTTCCTTGTGAATAGATGTGTCCTTAGCTGATTTGGGCTTTTCGGATAGTTGTTATCTATCAGTTTCTGTAACATATTTCGGTGTTCCAAATGTTTGTTTTGTTCTTCACTGAATAGACAGGAGTAGTCGAAATGGCCATCTGCAGAAGCTTTATTTACAGTAAAATCGGTATTCTGTTATATAACTCTGTTATATTGTAGATAGAGATTAACAATCAGTTATAGAGTTCAAAATTCTCAAGTTTCAAAATGCGAGTTTATCAAGCATGTTTATATAAAAGCAAAGAGTATCGAGAATGGATAATACTTTCAAATTGCTGCGAAACGGAGGATAAGACAAGCAAAGTAACTTCCTTGTCTAGCATCCTGTTAAAAACTTGAAGTACTACGTACTGATAAGTGGACAGACATAATTATGTCGACAAGCTGATAAAAAGTTTGAGATTAATTGAAACACGATGTTCTGGCATTAAATTCAACAGATACGAAAAACTGCTTTTGGTATATCTAATTCAAATAACTTTTTAATATAAAAATTGAAATTTCACCAAAAAGAAAAATGTACAAAGCGTATGACTATCTTACCTTCTAACTTTGCGAATGTGACTTGAATTTACTAAAGGACTTTTCAGCTGGAGCAATAGGTGTAAAAAAGAAATTCTTCAACGTGTTGAATAAATCCTATAGTTATTGAAGCAAGGTCGGAATTTTAACGACTGTGATATAATAAACCAAATTGTGTTAAGAGCGTACTGGAATCTTTAGTTAAAGGATAATGTTAAAGGAAAGTACTCTAAACCAGGTTAAACCCTAACACTGCAACTATGCCATTACTAAGTCAGGATGTCTCGAAAATCATATCGTTTCTCTAAATTCGATTTTGGTATTCATTTTTTTTTGTTTGTTTTTTTTTTTTTTTTTTTTTTTTTTTTTTTTTTTTGTGACGCTTTGTGGTGGATTGGGGCCTGGAATTGATATTTTCAGTTATTGTTCGTGTTTTTTTCCTTTCTGTTTTAATTTGAATTGATCATGAACATGAATTGAATATGAACAAAGTTCGGGCATTTCGGTACACGTACAACTACAACAAAGAGTTTTTTTTTATAGTGGTTCCCAGTACTGAAATTGCAAAGCTCGAAAGTATCTTGACGTATTTTAAATCAACACCACAAACAATAAACAGGATGTTTTCGCGAATATACCTGAATGACGCTTTTTATTACCTATATTGTACATATATATACACTGTAGGGTTCATACTTCTACGTGTAGTGCTTTATTCTTGTTCATGTCTATTACTTTGTTATATCTGTCTCTATTTGAAGAGTATTTATATTGCAATGTTTTAGACCATTTCAACATCCCCTTTTCTGCCTTGAATTAAAGTGTTCGTTTGCCGATGTATCAGGACAGTGCGGAAATATAAACCCTTAAAGGACAAAACGTACAGTACGGAACCTCTGCTTAAATAACGGCATATATTGTAGCAGCACTAAAGCTTATATTGTTTTTGGCACGCAAGCCTCCACTTTTTCTTTCCCGTTTCCTTCCTATTCAAATATAAAATACAGGTAGACTATGAACATTGTACAAATAATCTTTTGATACAAGGGCGCTACCTCGATAAAACTAGGCATTCATTTTTATCAACTTATCATTTTCCAAATTTTTGGAGTTGATCTGCCAAAAAGACATAAAAAGTCGAAATGTGCATTTATATGCAGAAACTAAATTCACGGGTATTTTGTTATTTCTTAATTAAATTTTGTCGTTATCGTACAATGACAATAATTTACAGTCGAATGAATAAAATGTGTATCATATTACAGGTGTGCCTGGCTGTTTACATAATTTACAAATAGATACATTGTATGATGGCTTTCACATGTAATGTGGTGGTATACTTTTCTTTTCTGTTGATTCACTTTTCAGGTAAGTAAAATATAATGCTACGTACTAGGCCACTGTCTTTGTTCGTTATTGTATACTTTAAATTTATACAAATGTGATCAAATGTATTGTACATTAGTAACGGTTTGCAATTGCAACAATTGAGCATGACCAAGTCATTGAACCATGGATTCATATTCAATAGAATTTTGTAAATTTTTACTGTTTCGCAGTCCGCTTAACAGAGATTCACTGATTTCATTTACAATTTAATCTGAAATACGCGGAAAAACATATCCCATATTTTTTTCAGAACACTTTTCAATGGAAAATTTTATTGATCTTATTTCTGTCAAAAAATAATGTGAGGACGTTTTAAAGAAAATTCACCCCTTTACTCTGATTTTGTGTGTTTTTGGGGGTAAATAGGACTTATTTGGATTTACTATTCACGTCCGTAAAATGCTATTTATGTTAATATTCAAGAACCATGTTTGTTTTTTTCAAAAAACATAAACATACAAATTACTGCAAAACAACATAGACTAGGTTGAGTCAAATGAATAATAAAAGGCAACTTGTTCCCTGGTATCATGTTAAACATAATTTATATGGTTCACCTGAAGTTTTAAATTTGATTCGACGTATTTTTTCCAGTTGTGTTCTTTTTATAAGATATCACTTAATCATAGATTTATCAATTAACTTTGCAACATTGACTTTATATTTGGAACCAGAAAATAACTGTTACTGAAATCGGGCATATAAAATTAGATTCTTTGTCTCCGGGTATTAAAATAATTTTAAATGGTTTGAAAAAAATGATTTTAGAGTCTGCTGTTAATTCGATAATAAATAAAGGGCTACGCCGAGCGCAGCATGATACGAGCGCAGCATGTCGAACACTGAAACTTGAACGAGTGTAATTCAAAATGAATGAGCTTGATACAGTAATTAAATGGACACAATAAAGAACTAGACCCAGTTATTAGCTGCACACAAAGCTTACATTATATCAAGAGGAATCAGAAGAAAAAAATCCCATCAAATTCTGATGAAAAATAAAAAATTTCTAATATTTCGAAAAAATACAATTTTGGCCCCTTTCACCCCTTGTAGCTGGTTACGGTAGGGGCTACTCGAAATCCGCTGGCATATCTTTGACAGCTAATATCATGAAGAATCTTAAGAAAATCCTATCGCAATCCGATGAAAAATATAGATTTCACATATTTTGAAAAATTGCAATTTTGACCCATTTGACCCCTTGTAGCTCAGAAACGGTAAAAGCTACGCGAAATCCGTTGACATATTACTGAAAGCTTATATCAAGAGCAATCCAAAGAAAAAAAATCTCATCAAAATCCGATGAAAAATAAAGATGTCGCATATTTAGAGAAATTGCCATTTTGGCCCCTTTGACCCCTTGTAACTCAAAAATTGTAAGAATCACACAAAATCTGTTTCATACTACTTAAAGCTTATATAATGACGAATCAAAAGAAAAAAATCCCATTGAAATCCGATGAAAAATAAAAATTTTATGTAATCTGCTTGTTTGCAATTTTTGCCCCGTTTGGCTCTCATAACTCGGAAAGGAAAGAAATAATAAAAAAATCTGATGGAGCAGCGCTTATTTATTTTTCATAAGGAATCCATTGCAAAAACGGCATCATAATCGGACTAAAAATGAAAAAATAAAATTTTTAGAATTCGCCCCTTTTGGACCCCATTTATCTCATTAACGGTACATTAACGTGAAATCCGTTGACTTACTACTGATTGGAAATTACCTCAGGAGCACACTGAAAGAAACCCCATCAAAATCGGATAATTAATAAAAATTCCAAAGCTAAATAGGTGAAAACACCCAATTTTGCCCTTTTTGGCCCTTATTTTAAAAACGGGAGGGGCCATAATGACCAAAACCGATCCACACCTTCCTTTTGTGCCAAGGAACATTGTGTTAAATTTTCATAAGGATTGATCAATTTGAACTTGAGATATTGGCCAAAACTAAAAGTGTCTACAGACGACGACGCCGACGACGACAACGACGACGACAACGACGACAGCGCCATACCATTATACGACCACAAACTTTTGCGGTCGTATAAAAATGCGAGCTTAGGATACATATGGACCAAATTTACATCCTCATACTTGTTTTCGAGAATTACGCAAGACTGAGCAAGACTTTTTTCGAAATTGAAGTGATATAATCCTCCTTAAAAATGGACTAGAAAGCCTTGCTGTGTGGATCTAATACATAAAATCATTACAAATAATATTCATTGCGATGTAAACTATTACAAGGAATGTGCTGAGCTCTAATAATGAGGGTTATGACTAAAGGTCTATCTATTACCCTGATTATGCGAGCTCAGCACATGCCCTGTTATAGTTGATATAATTCTACCATTATACACGAAAGGAATATTTTTCCTCCAAAATAATGTCTTCAAGCTTCAAACTTAAATATCTAGTGAATATCTAGAAGTATTTTAAGATTTTTAATGCGCGTTGGTTGCACTCAATAGGTATGAAAACAACTTTTACAAGTACACCATGCATGTATAAAAACGGTGTCCCCGATACTTTTAAGTTTGTTTCATACCGTTTTCACTTTCAAGCAATATATTTCTGCTCTTAAAAAAGATATTTTTCTCTCGGTGTTTTTTCACAAGTTTACTTAAGAGATCAGTTTGTCAACTACACTATATATAAAAGTAATTCCAGTGTTGTATTATTGAGTAAAACATTGCTTTAAAGGAAATTCATTTTGTTTTGCGCTGTATAAGTGACGTAGTAACTCTCTGTTTAGGTAGCCATGTTCCTATTGTTCCACCAAAGACTGACTGGAATAAAATTGCACAAAACTATCTAGAGCAATCACTCAAGTTAACTTATAATACTAATACTGCCAAGAATATCATTTTGTTTGTGGGTGATGGAATGGGAATGTCTACCATCACGGCAGCTAGGATTTACAAAGGACAGAAGCATAACAAGCCTGGAGAGGAAACAGTTTTAAAATTTGAAGAATTTCCACATGTAGCCTTGTCGAAGGTAAATATGTTGTATAAGTTTTCATTGGCTATTTACAAATTTATTCAAAATATGGGGAGTAGGTTGTCTCTGTGTCTTTGAAGACCATGCAACACTAGGATTATACGTGTTAGTTTCATGAATAGATCACCAGCCAAAGTAACAAATTCCAGAAATGGATCGGATAGGAAAATCTTTTTATACATTTTGACGAATGCTTTATGTCCTTCTTGAGCACCTGATGTAACACTTTTGATTTCGTATGAAAATTCACAAAACTCATGCCTAAGTTTTGATTGAATGGTCTGTTAACATTGTCTGTAATTGTTA
>MJUU01033663.1:50640-61324 GCA_002080025.1 Modiolus philippinarum | reverse complement strand
ACATTTGAGAGCACAGCAACTGGCGAGAAATTCAAAATTTTCGGCAATTTGTCCTGTAAATCCGAAAATGTGATATATATGATTACGTGTGCGGTATGTCAACAGCGATATATTGGCAAAACAAAAAATTCACTTAATCTCCGTATTAATTTACATCGTAATCACATAAAGAAAAAGGAATTAACACAGGCAACGGCTGTCCATTTCAACAGCATAGGACATAGCTGGACAGACATGCAAGTTGTCGCAACTGACCAAAATAAATCTTGGAATGAGACAAAGCGACAAGCATAAAAAATAAAATCTAACAAAAAATATGTACAAAAAAGTCTAAACAAAACAATGACAGCTACATTGTAGACGCTGGTAATCTTAAATGTAATACGAGATGAATGCCCAGAGGGAGATGAAAAAAAAAAACTTTTGTCAGTTACTGTATATCGAAAAAGTATTTAACAAAATCAATAATTGAAGACAATGTAGTGAATCCGGAAGAAATAATATCTGCAATTGGAAAATGTGTTATTTGTAAATTTTAACACAAATGTCCTGCTGCTTTTAGAATTTTAATCATCTCAAAAAGTCAGGTTTTAATATTCAAGCTGGATTTAATTTTTTCCATCCAGAACCGCTCTTTTGCTTGTCACTTTGTCTCATTCCAAGAAATCTTGGGGGCTGAAATATTAACTTTAATATTTGTGTATATATATATATATATATATATATATATATATATATAGGTCTGAAAATCAGCCCAACATTGTTAGAACTGCACATTGGTAGTTCCATCTCCGGGATTCGAACCATCACTGTTGTGACATCTTTGGCAACACCGCCTGCACTACGCCCAGCGTCCTAGACCACGCGGCTACCTAGGCTATATAAAAATATAGCTTTCGGTAACCGGGTGATACCTTCTCGTAGGTTTTAATCTAGGGTTGTAACGCAGTACAAGATGTATAGGTGCTCGTGCAGATATATATATATATCAGTTTCATTATTCACTGAAATCTATCATGTAGATACCAAGCTTGACAACCATTATGGCCTCTGTGTACATGTACAAGATCTTTTGACAAACTGCATGCAGAAAAAGGGCCATTTTCTCAAGAATATGTGTAATAAATAAATAAAATAAATGAATAGATGCATGATAACAATACAAACCAAATAAATAAGGTAGGATATACGAGGTATGTAATTATATGAGGTCATCTGGACGGCAGCAACATATGGCACAGGTATTCAAGCCTTCCAGGTGACCACATAAAATGTATTTTGAAACGATACAAGTGGAGTAACAAATAGTATTTCGAGCAGAGGAAAAGGTTCAAGCGTATGATATCTTTATAAGTAATATATAATATATATACACGTGATACTCATTGTTTACAGTGAATGAGTAGAGCTCACCTTTCACAAGTTCACTTACAGTGCGCAAGTTCATTATTTATTTAAATATGTAAATTACTTTTCTAGATAAAACTGATTTTCCGAGGAACCAAATGTTATCTATACTGAAATGAACCTTTTGGGTGGAAATTGTATTGTGTCCATGTGGTTTCGTAATCTCGGTCCATGTAAACAATATGACTATGAATAACACGTGTAATTATTGTTTATATTTCTAGATTTCACCTTTTAAAGTTCACATGCAGTGCGTATGTGCATTGATATATGTATTTTACTATAATTGGGTCATAGATTACTGTAGTTCTGTGTATAATTAATATAGTTTTTTTTCTAGACGATGGGATTTTTTTATACTTTAGGCAGAAGTTGCGACCTTTTGACAGTATGTATTAATTGAGTAAAAAATAAACTAACAAATAAAAAAATTATAAACAAATTAGAAAAGTGTTTGATATATGGTAGAACAAAATGACAAAGAAGGGAAGAAAATAAATAAACAAACTCAATAAGTAATTATAAACAAAATTTTAAAAAATCTTAGATTGTTTATTAGACAGTTTAATACGGCATAGATATGTATACTTCTATCGAGCAGTGTCAATCCGTCCAAGGATATCTGTCTTGTACTCTAGCTACTTTCTAGGCGACTGATGTCATCAAAATTGTTGATAACCATACGGAGTCCAGTATTGGTCTTCATGGCAAAGATGCGAATCGGCCGTCCAGTTAGCATGGATAACACCATCGTACCTGAGTTTAGACCAAGCTTTAACTAGGCTGTTCCTGAATGGTGTCAAATTTTCAGTGATGAAATTGCCATCAGGATCATTTTTGAGCATTTTTTTATTTACAAATACTTTATTGCGAACACTGTAGGAAAGAAACCGTACAATGATCTGACACTTTCCATTTCTGGGCTTGCCTATGACGTGAAATCTTCCAATATCATCTAGTGTGATTTGTTGACCCAATTTCCTATTGCAGATGTCAAGTACTAAATCATCTGTATTTACAGGATGTATTATATGTCCTTGGGTGGTCTATAGGTACAGACACATTGTGAAATCGGAGACTTGATCTCCTACTATATTGCTCCTGGTTTTCAAGTCTTGTTTCAAGTGATATGATTTTTTGATGCAGATAGTCAAGCTCTTTGTTTTGTTCATCCACAGATGCACAGTTTTGGTTAACAATAGTTTCCAGTTTTTGTACATTGGTATGTTGTTGGCATAGTTTGGTTGATTGGTCATCTTTTTCTTTTGTTGTTTGTCTATAATTTCATTCAGTTGTTTAATATGAGTATCAACACTGGTTTGAATTTTTGCATCAATAATTGTGTAAATAGACTCACAAATTTTTTTTGACAGAATTGGTATCACTTGTGTCAATACTTCTTGACTACTTAAGGCTTGGGTACCCATAAACCGGTTTAACCCTACCGCTTGCTTTTGCTAGTGCCGGTACCAAGTCCGGCTGCCCCGAGTTCCTATCGTTGTCAACGTTTGTCTTTTGTCTTATACGTGTTTTTCTTGTGTAGTTCCCTTGCAAATTGTTGCATGTAATTATAATAATCAGCCATTGAAGATGTTTCCTGTTATCCATTTTCAACATTTCGTAGACTTTTGCCTCCATAGATTCCCTTGGAATTGATGTTTTGGTAGACTCAGATCTAAGATCAGTCAGAGAGTTCCTGCACCTTACCTGTCTATTTGTTTGCCTCCAGGAAGCAGGAAGATCGTCGGAACTGTCGGGTAGGGATCTCTTTTTTTAGTTGCTAGCTTGAAGTTGTGAAGGCAATAGTGGCTGTGAACTAGCTATCAAAATCAACATTTTCATCTACGCTGGGATTGCCATTGTTTACGTTCATGGAGTCGGCCATGTTGGATTATCGACTCTTATTTGCACGATGGATAAAAAAATGTTTATACTAAGATTTTACAATCGAATAAATATCTTGACACGAAATGTTCACGTATACATATATCAAGTTGGTTGCCAGGTTTCAGGATGAAATATGTAACATATCCAGTGTATATCCCAAATTCTCTCGGGGGAGCTCTCACATGTCTATGTCTATCCCAGCATGCCAAAAAAAAAATAGTTCAACCCCCTGAATACTTGTTATGAGTAGTTCAGTGTTCAATCATGTTAAAAATCCCACTTTCTCACATTTTTGCAACTTAATGTTTTTAGAAATACTTAAGTTCCTTAAATGAAATCAGATTCAAGTCAACTGGTAGAAAAAACATCCATCTTAGTATATTTATTAATACATGAATAATTATAGATTATTACATTGCAGTTTTTTTATATCACATACTTTATCAGCGAAAGGACGTAATATCAGCCCAAGAGTCGTCAGGCTCGAGGGATGATTTTATGACCGAGGGCTGATGAAGGATGTGATATGACAAATGACATGTAATGTTATTTTTATCATATACTTCAACTGTAAAAGACATTTTTGGCTGAAAATTCTCCATACTTAAACAATGCAGTATAAGTACCTTATCATTTTTGGAATTGGTCGCGGAGCAATCATCTTGCTATGCTATAGGTCCTCTTTTGCTTACAGATATTGCATTAGAGAAGAATTTTTCATCCTTTTCTCATATGCTATCTCTTTGTTTTTTTGTAACAACGGCAGTAGAATACCGAAGGAACAAAGGAGTGAAATTTACAAAAATCGAAGTCCAAAGACACGGCCAAAAACAGAACACAGAAAACAATGACATTAGACACAAAAAACAATGTTGTTAGACAGATACAAAGCACAGAAACAGAAATTACAACATTCAAAACAAAGGCACTCACAGTGTGAACTCCAGTGAAACTGAGAGTGACATCAGGTGCTCCGGAATGGTAAGCATGTCCTGCTCTGTGAACAACACCCGCCACAAAGTAATTAATCAATAAAAATATTAAAATACCATTATTAATACCATTAAAATAAAATTTAAAATATCGTGTTGATGCATATGACATCTGGCATATCTTATGTCCCCCCGCATACGTAAATATTTTAGCTTGTCGCCAATTAGAAGTTTAATCACATCTGTTTAAAAAACACACGGATAACGTGTTGACAGTACAACCTAGCAGTATTTAGGTTTTGTCTGTATTTTAAACATCAACAACGTTGATAATTTGAACTTTTTTTGACAGACATTTATGTAACTTTTAATATGGTAAATTAAATCTTTCATGAAGACATTGTTTTAAATTTTATGTATTTATGTTAGGTATGTTTGTCATGAAATTTGAGACTGTGTAAACAACACAAGATTGTCCAGTCATTTGCCTGCATTATTCAATAGTTGAAGTTAAGTCATCTTTTAAACAAAATATTGAAATTGAAAATAGTTTTGTTCAAATACCTTGTACTTCTTCTCAATCATATTTTTTTTAAAGTTTTTAAAATATGAATTATCTGGAAAAAGAAGCACATTTTTAATGCAATTTGGACAGCCAATTGAAATATTGGAATTTGGCATGTGTTAATTGAGAATTGAGCTTTGAAAGTTACTGAAAAATACTACAACTTGGAAGTGAATTGATGACAGCTTTTACAAAAAAAACGTTTAGTTCAAAATGAAGAAATACCTTTTATTTTTCAATCATTTAATAATTTTATATGAATTATCAGAAAAAAAATTCTCGAAAAAAATTGTTTGTTCTTTTATGAAAATTAAGATATTCGATCTTGGAAAAGCTAATGTACAATTGTGAATATTGGAACTCGGAATGCATTTAGCAAAATTGGATGTTGGAAAGTCATTGAACAATACTAGAACTTGGAATGTGCTTTGCAAAATTGTTTTTTCGGAATTTGATTATATAATTAGCGATATTTGAACTTGGAAAGATATTGAATAATACTGGAACTTAGAATTTAATCGTTGCAATTTGTGTACATATTTAAACTTGGAATGTTAAAAAAATATTAAAGTTTCGAAATGACTTTTAGCATCTGGACAGATATTTGCTATCATGTACATCAATTAATTTGAACAAAGCAACTACATGATAAATTCTGATGCATTGTACTTGGTATAGTCTATGAAGATTTAAAAATGGTTTTCCTGCGCGCGAATTTTCACCCGGGTTCCGACAGATTTTCTCCCCTTTCTAGAGGGCGACAGTGTGCATTGCTAATAATTAAACCCCTTAGAGAATGGTCAAATGAATATTTGAACTATGTTTTACAGTCTTGAGATGTATAAATATCTTAAGAGTAACAATAAGATTCAATATGAAGTTTTGGTAGTTTCAGAATTGTCCCATTTTTTCATGCTGTTAGGGAAACATTTTGAAATAAAGTTAAATTCCAGAAATGATTATTGTGGTACCTTGTAAATGGAACTCATTCGGTTATGTACTAAATTGTGGACTCCATATTGTACCTGTATTTCAGAGTTTAGGGCAAGGGTTACAGTATTTCGTCTGTGCATCAATTCATTGATTTGTCCATCTTTTGCAAAGTAATATTTCTTTTATCTTTAGAAATTTAAGTCCTAGATAGATAAACCTTTATTCATAGATATATCTTTTACATTGTAGTTCTTAACGCTTGTTGAATTAGATCAAATTGACCTTCATTTCATTCACAAGTAACTCATATAGTTGTTTTTTATTTGTACATTTTGTTAATTTTTACCATTTTTATTGTGTCCACTATGCCATTTTTGTTTTGTTTATCCATAGCCACATTTGGCATTACTGGATTTTTTATTCTTTCGGTCACACAAAGTTTTCAACTTTTGATGACAGATTTCCTATTTTTGGATCTTAATGTAGTGCTGCTGATGAGGCATAATTATGCGTAAATGGCAATCCAGCCCATTAAAATAAATTTTAGTTTTGTTTACATGGGGGTTCTGGTCTTGCGTGCATTTATTCTATATCCTCTCAAGTTTAGTATTTAATGCGGTGGTATGTCATTGCTTGATTGATTTGGTGTTTAACTTCACTATCAGTTTTCATCACGGTCACTTTTAGTGCTGGAAGAGGCCAGAGTGCCCAGAGGAAACACGACCTTGGGCAGGTAACTTAAATACCTTAAAACGTACCATTGTAATTCAAGTGCACCATTTTATGCTGAAAGGCCATTTGAGCTTTTTCCGTAACTTGGTGTCCTTTGTCTGTCCGTCAACAATTTCAAAGATCTTCTACTCTAAAAACTGCATGCTAAGTCAATATTAAACAAAAACTTTGCCATGGTATTTAGCTTAAAATTGTGTTTGATAAATCCGAGGTCCAAATAACATGGTCGTTGTTACTAAACTAGAACAAAGGGGGTAAATTACTGTTTTTTTTTTTTTGGTTTTTATTTTATTTTTTTTTTTGAGCAAGACTCAAAAAATCATTAGATGTAATGTTTATTCTTTTTTCAGAATGTTGCCGAGTTATAGGATGGCAAAGTGTCCACTTCTACTAAAAATGACAAAATCTCCATATTATGATCGAAATAAACCATGCCCACTCAATACTTTGTCATTTTAACAGGCCTTTCGGTTTTTTTCTTTTTTTTTTTTTGGGGGGGGGGGCATATTCTAAACCTCGACGCTCGGGACAAAATATTTGCAAAAACAATTCGAGCCCGTATTTAAATGACAACAAAGTATGGCAGTCATGTTTTATTGTCGCCTGCTGAAAGCAGAGTCGACACAATGGCTCTTCTGTAGTACGACGATATCGTGTCAATGTTTTTTGTTTTTACGGGAACAAACTAACTTGCGTGCGATAAAGCTTTCCGAGTAGTGACGGAAAGGCATGCGATAATTACCGAAAACAGTTTGTAACGCTGTCATATCAGCCCGTTTCGTCAATTTTTGTTGAAACCATCTGGTTTTATCGAGGGGTAAACTTTTAATCATATTTTAACTAAGTTTATGTTAAATAAAGATATTTCTGATGTCATTTGTTTACCATAATTTTAACAATGCAGTAAATGGTAACTGGGGAACCTGGGGAGATTGGTTATGCTCAGTGACATGTGGTAACGGGACAAACACAAGACAAAGAAACTGTGATAGTCCAGCTCCAGCTTTTGGTGGTAATGATTGCTCTGGTGATGGTAGTGAAACTAATATGTGTGTTACAGATCCATGCCCAGGTAATCGTCAGTTATAATATTATCAATAGGAAAACTGTTTCCATAGTTGGAGGAGTCGACAGATCCTTTTAGCTTATTTGATTTTCTTTATAATTCTCTCAATGGGCTAAGGCTGCATTTATCAATTCAGATTTTTTAACTTTTTAATTTGAATTTATGAACGGCTGTCATTCGGTTACGCCGATGAAAATAATCGTGAGGGATTTATAATGACGGTTAAGCATTGAGAGGAGATCGTTGGGGATATGGTGACACCATCGTGATGGATTTTTATCGAGAGAAATCTTAAAAGGTTACATTTCATTTCAAAATATTTATTTATTGGAACAGTTATTCCCCAAAATATTTATGTCTTTCAAAAAGGTTAAACACAGTTTATGTAAAGGAGATACAATGGCCAAGTGTGAATTCATGAAAAAGAATCCACGAGCCGGAGGCGATTGGATTGTTTATCATGAATTCACACTTGGCCATTGTTTCTCTTACTTAAAGGGGAAGTTCAGTCAAAAATCAAAATTTGATATTCTATTATTTACATGTCAAACATCGATGATACATCGACAAAAAAATTATATCTTTATCTATAAAGTCAAAAAACGAACTTAGAAATGTCAAGAAATTACTTATGGGGGTCCGCCATGTATACATAGGTGGCGATACAATCGATATCACAACATCTAATTACCGCTGTACATGTATACTGCGGAAAAGTGACACGTACAATTATTATAAAAATAACATTGTGTTACCATGCGGAATTTATAATTACACTTTCGAATTACAGTTTCGTTGTACTGGTCAGGTTTTCTGATTTTTCAAAAATCACCTACCTGTATGATAATTTAAAATCAACGAAATATTTTGCTTATTTTTTAGCATCTGAATAGGTGATCGTTTTATAATTTTCGTTCTCATATTAATAAGGACATAAAAATACTGAAAATAATCTCGTGATATCTGCTTTTAGTTTTTTTTTACTTTATTTTCATCATTTTTATGAAATTAATCTAGGATTCAAAGGAATTCTTCCCTAAACAAAAAAGAATAACTACATCGTGCAATCAGAATAATGTTTATAATATTGTATTTCTAAAAAAATCTCAGTTACCGTAATTTCCCAGAGATGTGAATATGTATATATATTTTTTTAATTTGTGTGACTACCTGCATGAGGTGATTGCATATTGTTACAGTCGTAAAACATTCTGTCTGCGTATATTTCACTGTCGTCTCAATATACGCACGTGTCCGGCAACTCTCCCCGGGGCAGAGCTGTCGGCTTACACAGATCACAAAATTACGCCTTACTATATATGTATTTTATCAGTTTGGGGTGATCAAATAGGTATGAAGATAAAATATAAAGAATTCCCCACTTGAAGTTTTTATCCGGGTACAATTTCAAAATTCAAATTCCAGATTTCATCTCAGTAACTATACGGAATAAAGAGGATATTAAGAAAATATACAAGGAACAAACTGACACATTTTGTTCAACAAAACAAGGAATTTATCCTACTTTCTTGGATCTACTGTCCATTGAAGCTAAAATTTAATCTACATTTAACTAGTCCCACATTGAAATTGTGTTTATTGATAATAAAGATATATGTATTCGGGTTAATAAATTGACTTTTTTTTTATTCCATTTTATGTTAAAAATCCTGTTTCTTGACTATGTGTCAGTCTTATCAGAAACAGAGACATATAAAACCATTTTATATGTCTCTGTCAGAAGTAAGGGGAACTTGTGTAAGCTAGTCCTTAGCTAGTGCATACCTTCCATTTTATTATGTTGGTGATATACTAGTGTACTTTATTCCGTAACATACTCACGGCTTAAATAATGTATTCCTGAAAGATTATTTGTCGTGAAATAAATAGACTGTAACACTCTTGCCTTATATAGGTTTGAAACAAGTTAGTTAAAAAATGCTTGATGTTTTCTTGATGCATTTGAAAGCGGATAGAACAGAAAATATGATACTACAAGACATGGATGTAGGATCTCAATCTTACAGCCAAGACTTGAGCGCAAAGGTTTTTACTTACAAAAGCTGATATATTGATCGGAAATCGCCAAAATTTTCGCATTATTTTTCTGTGAAATACATAATTATACAGTATAAATGAATAATAAATTAACGTTGTTAAATTCATATTAGTTTGGTTTTACTTTTCAAAAACACTCTTTTCAGACTATAATGCAAACAAAGCACCGTTTTATGATAATAACACCTTTTGCTTCTATAACTTGTAAATATCTTAAAAGTCACGTGCGGTAAACTTTATGATTACCTTTAATACGTGTACAGGCGTGTGCCACACCTAGCGAAGGTGAGGTAAAGTTTTGGTAATATAAACAAAGCACAATAAACATCGTTACCAGGTGACTAAGAATTATGTTGTACATGAAGTGTACTGTACAAAAGTTCAGCGATTGAAAAAAAAATTAACTGATTTCTTGGTTTGTTATTTGTTTACTTATTACTTGTGGTAAAGGTTTTTTTTTCTAAGACTGAAGAATTTTTCCTTTTCATACACGTTTTGATCCATTATATGATTGCGTACATAGCAGTTAGTGGAAATATGAGGACAAGTGCATGCCTAAGTGCATAAGGAGCCTAGCACGTAAGTTTCATCAGAATACGTGTTGAGTCGGGACAATATGAAGAAGTTCCATATTAGTAAAAAGCACAAGACACATAATCCTAATCACGCACATCAGCATAATAAAAACTCCGTTTTCTTTAACTTCGCTGACTAGGACAGTATCTTTTGTATGAAAAAAAGGATCTTCATATTTACCTTTAAAACAGAAAAAAAGAACAAACATTGAGACCTCTATGCTTGTTGTCGAACATTGAAGCTTCTTGGGTTAAGACCAACCTCCTTCTTGTCGGGAACGACAAACTCGCACCGTACAGCAAGCGTTGTGTATTTAGATATTTAGTATTTTTGTTTTGTTTTGAAGTCTGGTATATTTGAGCATATTCACTGGTTTGAATCGGTCAATAGTAAAATGTATTTTGAGTTCAATATCCAAAGTTGTAATGTTGTCGAGATAAATTGACTAAATTTGTACACTGTCGGACACCAACACATAGTGAATATTATTATAATTCCTTGCTGATTATTAAACATATAAGTCCATCC